>BQKN01048766.1:0-15147 GCA_022839385.1 Asparagus kiusianus | reverse complement strand
ACAAGAAATGTGTCACATCATCCAACTCATCACATCTCATTTTATCTTATTTTTAAAAATCACACACATCATCCAATAATATTGTGACAACTCATCTCATCTCATTAAACATTCCTTTCCACCCATTTCCTCAAAAAAAAACAAGAAATTAATTTCCTTAAGTACATGTCACATCATCCAATAATATACCTCCAACTCATCTCATATCATCTATTTTCTTATTTTTAAAAACGAACCAAACACAAACAACCTCAAAACATCATCCAATAATATACCTCCAATTCATTTCCTTATTTTTTTAACCAACCAAACAACCTCAAAACAAGTTTTTAAAAAAATCACTCACATCATCCAATAATAAGGTGACAACTCATCTCATCTCATCTCCTATTCTATAATTTCCTTTTTTTAAAACCAACCAAACAACTTCAAAGTAATTATAATAGGAAATAGGTTTCCTAAAGTTTGATTTCCCAGTTTTTTTGGCCAAACGAACAGGCCCTAAGTGAGGTTGTATTTGAAAAAGCACCCTTAATGGGGCCAAAATCAATCCTAACCCCATTTTGGGAAGATTTATATTCGGCAAGAATTGAGCCAGCAGCAATCCCATTTTTCTTAGGTCAAAAAAGCTTTTACACTAGTTTTAATTGAAATTAACTTCTACTGTATATTCCTAGCTGTTGTGCGCCGCGGAAGCCCTAAATTGACCAATCGAAGGCACACACAAGAACAATAGTAGACCACAATTCACACAAGCCAATCAACACAGCAAGAACACAAGATATACGTGGTTCGGCAATATGCCTACGTCCACGGGGCAAGGAGGGGGAATTTCACTATTCAAATCAAAGGGGAATACAAATTAGGGTTACAAATCTTACCCAAAACCCTAGAATAAGATCAATGGATCTCTCCAATAGACTCCAACAAGAGAAGCCCTCAAATCCCCTTTGCTTCAGCTCAAAACCTTCAAAACTTAACCCTAAAATCGAGTTTAGGGTTTATATACACCTCATAAGAAAACCGGGTCTGGAAACTAACCCAGACCCAAAACCCACTGGGCGGTCGACCGCAGTGACACTGTCGGTCGACCGCGAATTGTCCAGAGACTTGGGCAAGTCCTGGGCTCGATCGCGGTCGACCGGACGAAGTGCTGCGGTCGACCGCCAAAAGTCCAGAGCCGAAGCTGATTTTAGGCTCTGGTGCGGTCGACCGCAGCAACACTGTCGGTCGATCGCCAACATCCAAACTGCCTGTGCATGTTTTCTTTTGACTTTTCCGCCAACTCTACAAATCTCCACCTCGGCGAACATTTTTCCAAAACTGAGCCGACACCATAAACACCCCCAATCAATCTCAACCGGCTGCATCTGTAAGACTGCCTACGTATCCTCTTGCCCAAGGAATCAAGCCGAACGTAGTTCATCCAAATGGCCGCCAACGGCCTCAACAATGAAGAATGTTCAATAAGCTCAAACAATGACCAAACTTTACACCTGGTACGATTTTGGTCAACATATCAGCAGGATTGTCCTTAGTGTGGACCTTCTCCAACGTGACATCACCATCATCCAATACGTCATGTACAAAATGAAATCTGACATCAATGTGCTTCGTGCGTGCATGGTAGACTTGGTTCTTTGCCAAATAGATAGCTGACATACTATCACAATGTACCTGAATGGTCTCCTGTGCAATCCCCAAATCGTCCAACAAGCCATGTAGCCACAAAGCCTCCTTCACTGCTTCAGTCACCGTCATATATTCCGCCTCTGTAGTAGAAAGCGCCACTGTAGACTGAAGAGTGCATCGCCAACACACCGGTGCACTAGCCAAAGTAAAAACATAACCTGTAGTGGACCGACGCTTGTCAAGATCTTCAGCATAGTCAGAATCCACGTAGCCAACACAATTATGCCCTGTCTCATCATTCTTTGCAAAAATCAACCCAACATCCACAGTACCCTTAATATACCGTAGAATCCACTTCACAGCCTCCCAATGCCCCTTCCCGGGGTTGTGCATGTACCTAGATACCATGCTCACGGCCTGTGACAAATCTGGCCTAGTACACACCATAGCATACATCAGGCTACCCACTGCACTGGCATATGGAACTTTGGACATATAGTCCCGATCCTCCACCGAAACTGGTGACATCAAAGCTGAAAGCTTAAAGTGGGAAGCTAATGGAGTACTCACCACCTTGGTATTGCCCTCAAAACTGAATTTCTTCAGCATCTTCTGCAAGTAACTCTTCTGTGTAAGCTTCAATCTTCCCTTCATCCTGTCTCGCTCAATCTCCATACCCAGTATCTTCTTAGCCTCTCCTAGGTCCTTCATCTCAAATTCAGATGACAGCTCCTTTTTCAATTTCCCAATAGCTGAAGTGTTCCTGGAAGCTATGAGCATATCATCAACATACAATAATAAATAAATGTGCTCACCATCCTGTAGCTTGCGCATATACACACATGGGTCATAAGGGCTCCTCGTGTACCCTCGGCCAATCATAAAGCTATCAAATCTCTTGTACCACTGTCGCGGTGATTGCTTCAGTCCGTAAAGAAATTTCTTCAACTTGCACACCAAATCTTCTCTTCCTGCAGCTTTAAACCCCATAGGCTGTGTCATGTAGATCTCCTCATCTAAGTCTCCATGTAGAAAGACCGTCTTCACGTCCATTTGGACCAAATCCAAGTCCAGCTGTGCCACCAATGCCAATAGAATTCGAATAGATGAATGCTTCACAACGGGTGAAAATACCTCGTTGTAATCAACTCCCTCAAGCTGTGCATATCCCTTGACAACCAATCTGGCCTTGAACCGAATGTCCCCAATAGAAGATCCCTCTTTCTTAGCATACACCCACTTGCAACCAATAGCTTTCTTACCCTTCGGTAGCTTTGCAAGTTCCCAAGTGTCGTTCTTCTGAAGAGATTGCATCTCCTCCTCCATAGCATTCCTCCACCTAATGGAATCAGGGCTGGACTCTGCCTCCCTGAATGTGGCAGGAATAAGATCATCAACGACCTCCACAGATAAAGCATATGCCACCATGACATCACCATATCTAGCTGGCCGACGAATCTCTCTCCTCGGTCTGTCTGCTGTAATAGACCCCTGAGCATGACCCTGCTCCTGAGTCTCACCATCCACTGTATCCTCCTCATGCCCGACTGTCATCTCATCTCCTTCATGTGTCACCTCTGTAGGAGTCTCAATAGGAACAGTGCCAACTGGAGTGGATGGAGTCACATCACACTCCACCTGCTGCGATATCCTCTCTGTCTGATCTTCCTCCACCTGCTGAGGAACTCGAGGCTTCATCATGTACGCCTCATCGAATGTGACATCTCTGCTAATGATCATCTTCTTGTCTTGTGGATTCCATAACTTGAAGCCTTTTACACCTTCTCTAAAACCCACAAAGATAGCCTTCCTCGCTCTCGGATTCAACTTCCCATCACTAACATGGAAATAAGCTGGACACCCAAAGATCCGAAGAGTCTCATAATCACTAGCCACAGAACCAGACCAACGCTCCATAGGAGTCTTCCCCTCTATCGCAGTGCACGACAACCTGTTAACGAGATGGCTCGCATAAACCAACGCCTCGGCCCAAAAAGATCTAGATAATCCGCTCTGCGTCATCATACATCGCACCTTCTCCAGCAAGGTACGGTTCAGCCTCTCTGCCACCCCATTCTGTTGCGGTGTCTCTCTAACTGTGAAGTGTCTTTTAATGCCGTGATCCCGGCAAAACTGCAGAAATGGATCACTCTTGTACTCTCCACCATTATCTGAACGAAGAGTCTTCACCTTTCTACCTGTCTGCAGCTTCACTTTCTTCTTCCACTCCACAAATATATCCAGGACCTTATGCTTATGCTTCATGGTATATACCCAATTCCTCCTGGAATAATCATCTATGAAAGTGACAAAATAATTTGCCCCACCAAGCGATGTGTGCTTAGAAGGGCCCCAAACATCTGTGTGAATGTAGTCTAATATACCTTGGGTGTTGTGAATTGCGGTGCCAAACTTCACTTTAGTCTTCTTCCCAAGTATGCAATGCTCACACAGCTCCATCTTGCAGGTCTTTGCACCTTTCAATAGCCCCTGTTTTGCCAAAGACTGTAGGGACTTATCACCTGTGTGTCCAAGCCTCATGTGCCATAGTGTGGTAGCATCCTCCTCCGTGGTAATAGAAGCAGCCAGACCCCCTGTCACTGTCTTGCCCTTCAAGTAGTATAGGTTATTTTCCCTGACCCCTCTCATCATCACCATGGATCCCTTCATAACCTTCAAGCTAGCATCCTCTAATATCACTCTATAGCCGGATGCCTCCAAAGTCCCAAGAGAAATGAGATTCTTCGTCAACTGCGGCACGAACCTCACTTCTTTCAATTCCCTAACCACCCCGTCATGCATTCTGATTCTGACTGAGCCAATTCCACTAATAGGACAAACGTGATCGTTCCCCATGAGCACCACGTCTCCTCTCTTCAACTCCTCAAAGTTGGTAAACCAATCCCTCTTAGGGCAAATGTAAAATGTAGCTCCCGAATCAAGCATCCACTCCGTAGAGTCGGCATAACAAACTGACGGCAGTGCTGGACAAGAGTAACCGGAAGAATCTGAATCTGAAGTGTCGCCAACAACCTTAGCAACATTCACATCTGAAGCTTGTACAGCCTTCCCTCTTTGCTTTCCGGCTCTATCCTTCAACTTTGGGCACTCATTCTTCCAATGTCCTTCTTCTTTGCAAAAAGCACATTGATTTCTACCAACACTTTTATGGCCACCCCTATTCTTGGATTTTGAGCGGTTGAACTTCTGACGATTTGGACTACGGCCACGAACTGCTAATGCATCACCCGATGCCTTCTCGGAGGGCTCACCATCATTCTTCCTCAGCTCATAATTCACCAATGCCGAGGTCACCTCCTTGTAGCTGACTGTAGTTCGCTCATTTATCATAGTGAGAACAAAGGTACTAAACTCATCATCTGGCAACAAACATAATAGTAACATCGCCTTGTCTTCATCCTCCACCATGATATCAACATTGGCCATATCCGAAATAAGCTTTGTAAAGTTATTAACATGCTCCCGAATGGAAACTCCTTTCTTCATCTTGAATTGGTAGAACATTTTCTTCAAATGAAGCCTATTCTCAATGCTCTTTGTCAAATATTTTTCATTGAGCGTTTCCCACAATCTCTTTGCCGACGTCTCATTCATCACATCATAAATGAGATCCGGGTGTTAGGCATGACCGTATAACTCCACAAGCCCTACTATTCATTTTCTTCCTAACCCTATCATCAATCTCCTCGGGTTTCTCTTGAAACTCAAGAGTCTCCTCCAAATTTTGTGCATCTAAGGCGTCCATTACTTGACACCTCCATAGACCGAAGTTGATCTTGCCGTCGAACTTTGGAACATCAATTTTGATGTTATTGATGCTCAAATTTTGGATTGCCTTTGTCAAAGCCGACCCCGATGTACTAGTAGCACTTGAACTAGCATTGCTTGTATCACTCATATCGTAGATCTACTCTCCCAACAAGAACCCAACAATGAATCCTTCGAACAAAACTCCCAAATCCAACCCGGAGCTCTGATACCACTTGTTGTGCGTCGCGGAAGCCCTAAATTGACCAATCGAAGGCACACACAAGAACAATAGTAGACCACAATCCACACAAGCCAATCAACACAGCAAGAACACAAGATATACGTGGTTCGGCAATGCCTACGTCCACGGGGCAAGGAGGGGGGAATTTTACTATTCAAATCAAAGGGGAATACAAATTAGGGTTACAAATCTTACCCAAAACCCTAGAATAAGATCAATGGATCTCTCCAATAGACTCCAACAAGAGAAGCCCTCAAATCCCCTTTGCTTCAGCTCAAAACCTCCAAAACTTAACCCTAAAATCGAGTTTAGGGTTTATATACACCTCATAAGAAAACTGGGTCTGGAAACTAACCCAGACCCAAAATCCGCTGGGCGGTCGACCGCAGTGACACTATCGGTCGACCGCGAATTGTCCAGAGACTTGGGCAAGTCCTGGGATCGATCGCGGTCGACCGGACGAAGTGCTGCGGTCGACCGCCAAAAGTCCAGAGCCGAAGCTGATTTCAGGCTCTGGTGCGGTCGACCGCAGCAACACTGCCGGTCGACCGCCAACATCCAAACTGCCTGTGCATGTTTTTCTTTTGACTTTTCCACCAACTCTACACTAGCCTGATTAGAATAAAACCGGGCCAGGATCATTCTTGACACTCCGTTTTTTATGGTTGCCAAGCACAACAAACAGATAGTTTGAACACAGAACTAACAGTAGTTGTAGGCTCGTTTTCAGATTAGGGTTGGGCCAGGCAGGGCTTGGGCTTGGATTGGAGGGTGGGTGAGTGAAAGCGAAGGGGGGCGGATGTGGCAGACAACAAGAGGATGAGGAGCCAGTTATATGCCTTAAACACGGGAAGTAAAAGGGACACGCGGGCAGATGGGTCCTTCATGTATATAAGCAGAGCCAAAAAAAGAATGCAAGCAAAAAAAGGATGCTATGCGGTGTACGTATGAGTTGGGACCCGGTAGAGGATAAGGGCACCGAGCTTTTTACGTCGCTGGTATGTGGCTACCATGAGCTTTGATTGCAATACACCGGAGGAGCATTTTAAGAAATTGTGCCTCAAGGGACATTCTCTGTTGCTTTGTTGTCCCGCCACCTGAAGATGATGCAATGCAATCCGCAAGCAAGCGTAATTTACAGCTCTTTTGTATTTTTGCCCCCCTAGAATGCTTTGTACGGTAAAAAATTAGGCGCCAGCTATCCGGATCAAGGCATTTAGTAGTTTAGCCTGGTTTACATTAGCCTTATCTTTAGATTTGGATATGGTGCTCACTAAAAAGAAAATATGGGTGTTTAAGATTTTTAAAACCATATAGAATTTTTCCCCCGTTTATTTTTGAACGAAGCATATTTTCAAAGTATAAGCAAATTTCAAAAAGAAAAAGGATACAAAACAATAGAAAAAAAATTTCCCCCCTTTAATGTTAGAATAAAGCATATTTGCAAAGTATAAGCAATTTTCAAAAAGAAAAGGATACAAAAGGGAACTATACTTGTTAGCACTACCAGAGGATAACTGCGAAATATGCCGTAGTTTTCTTAAATAATTTCCTCAACAATATGTTTTTACAAAAAAAAAACATTTGTACTTGCTTCAAGCTGCACGTGTGCCCCTGTGGGAATCTAGCCCACGACCACTGACCCCATGATCAAAGGTCATGCGCTCTACCGCCTAAGCTAAGAGCATCTCCAACCGAACTCTAAAAATCCAGTTTGACGCGATTTGGCCCCTCCAACCGAACTCTAAAAATTACGCCAATTTGATAATTGCTACAGTGTTGTGCCAGATTTGGCGCGGCACTGTAGCTTTGGCGCAACATTTTTTATTTTATTTTTGCTTTTTTTAGCCTTTTAATTTTTTAATTATTTAGATAGAAAGAATAATACACATAAATAATATACTTTATATTATTTTTATAATAAATAATAATTACACATAAATATATGTGCTAATTCATAATAAATTTATATTATTTCTATAATAAATAATAATACAACATAAAGTAATATTTTAATAATATATTTTATAATAATGAGTTCTCCTTAACCTATCACTTAAGTCTTTGCCAAATGGGACCTAAGAGTTAAGATTGAGTTCTGCTTATAACTTTCCTTGTAAATGTGTGTTAGGAACTGAAGAATTATATGTATATGATTATTTTGTTAATTGAATTGCTAATTAGCCGGGATTCTCAATCCCAGTTAAAGAAAAATAAAAATTTCAGAACCGACCAAGTTTTAATTGTTGTTGCTGAGTTGGGGGGAAATGGGTCCGTTTTGATAAAATAAATTCTAACCAAGTCGGTTTAGATAAATATATTTCAAAAATAGGGGGTTTCAAAAATTTGTCCTTAATGCGTAAATGTGCAAGGTAGTGGCACTTGTTCTATACAGCTTTGATGTTTGAGTGGGCTGGGCTTAGTTAGACACATAATTGGGCTTTATTTTCATCTATAGAGCATCAAGGCTCGGTTCAAAGGAACAAATTGTGCACAGAGACATAGAATTATATTCAAAAGAACATGTTATGTTTACTAGTAACGCGAATGGATTTTGGAACAACACAACTAAAGAAGGCATCTTTGTTTCTTATTATATGAATATTAATGACATTATTATGCTACATACATACGCTAATTTGGCAGACTGACGGGAAAACCTATCCACGATAGCATTTTCAGGAGATTTATATCATCGTTGAACGTAAAATATAAAGTTAAAATGCACAATTGTCCAATAAATTAGGCGCGCTGTGCTTCGGAGTTAGTTCTAGTGAGGAAATGCTCTTTGTGGTTAGCCTCCAGCCCAATTATGAAGGTAGGCTTTGTTTTGTACGTACATGGGCGACTACGGCAAATGACGGAGTTATCTCCGAGACGGAAGTTTTTTTTATTTGAAATTGTTAACCCGGCTCAAAATGTATGATGCCACGAAAACAGAGATATTTTTTACATTGGGCTAAAACGTGGGCTCTTTGGTGCACAGTAACTAGTGCAAATTTCATAACACCATTAGCATGGATCAGCTACTCAGCGACGGTTAAAAATCCTACAAAATGTTGGAAAACGGATTCCTAATCTATTTTGGTAACATGAGGTTATTAGGATTTCTAATCTATTTTGGTAATAGGTTATTAGAATTCCTAATTTGATTTGGTTTTGGTTTAGAATTCCTAGTATGTCTATGATTTTAGGATTTCTATATATATGGAACAATTGGAAGAGAGAATTGGAGGAGCAAAAAAAATTGGGGATATTTAGAGCACAGAAAAGAGGTATTTTCTGAGCTATTTGTTTAGGGTTTGTTTGGAAAGATTAAGAGCTTGTTGGTGAGATTAGTTTGTTCCTTCGAGTGATTTGTAATCTCAGTTTGTACTCTTTCTCTATTAGTGAAAACCCCATCCCCTTCTTGCCCCGTGGACGTAGGCAACTTGCCGAACCACGTAAAACTATTGTGTTTGGATTTGTGCCATTGTTTTGATTTGTTTGGCCTTTATCTCGACGTTTGTTTGATTTGGTTCTCGAAGCACGCCCGTTTGGTTGTCACGCTTACGAGCCGCGCACAACACAAAAAATCAACCGGGATCTGACAGGTGTACACGTGTGGTCGCACAGTCGCTTGAGCGATTCTAAATTATTCGGTTTGCGCATTTGCTTCTTTTTGCTCCCCCTGTGAATTTACTTTACTTTTTCTTTTAAGGGCCTGTTTGTTTCAGGGCCTGTTTGTTTGACTAAAAAAAGTGGGAAATCAAAGAAATGGAAAACTATTAAAATGAAGAATTGTTTTGGGAGTGTTTGATTAGCTAAAAAAAGAAGGAAATCAAAAAAATAGAGATGAAATGATGTTAGTTGTCACCTTATTATTGGATGATGTGAGTGATTTTTTAAGAAAACTAGTTTTGATGTTGTTTGGTTGACGAACAAAATAAGAAAATGTATTATAAGAAACCTATTTCCTGTAGTTTGTTATTTTCTTTTGTTTGGTTCATTCTTAAAAATAAGAAATGAAATAAGATGGGATGAGTTGTCATTGTATTATTGGGTGATGTGACCTACACTTAAGGAAATTGTTTTCATAACTTTTTGGGAGGAAAACAAGAAAAGAAATGTTAATGAGATGAGATGAATTGTCACCATCTTATTGGATGATGTGAGTGATTTGAAATGATGAGAAGAGATGAGTTGAATGATGTTTGGATAAAAATAATATTTTATTAGATGTGATGGATGAGTTGTTGGATGAAAGTAATATTTTATTAGATGTTGTGGATGAGTTGTTGGATGAAAATAATATTATATTAGATGTTGTGGGTGAGTTTTATGGATGAAAATAGAGGAAATGGATTATTTTGAGATTTCCACCTTTTCCATTTCCATTTCTTGGGTTTTAGGAAATAACCAAACAGACCCTCAGCTAAAAACCCACAAAAATCATTTATTTTGGAAGCAAGGGGTTGTCCACTTCAGCTTTTAATATTGATATATTTCTTTTTTAGGGTGTTTGTTTCAGCTTTTGCATTTGGGAAATGGGTACAATAAATCATATGCCACAGACTTTTTGTTGGGTATAGTTTTTTGTTTGGTTATTTCCTAAAAAACCAAAAAATAGAAATAAAAACAAAGAAATCTCAAAAAGTACAATTTCACACATTTCCATCCCTAAAACTCAGGGCCCGTTTGGTTGTATGTTTTTACCATGTAAAATGATGGAAAGTGTAAAAAAGTGGGTCCCAATGTCAGCTTTCATCACTTTTAATTGTTTGTTTGTAATTGTGAAAATAGTGTAAAGTGGTTTCATATGCTGATGTGGCTTGTAAAGTGATTTCATAAAAAAAAGACATGATTTTAGGAGAAAGCTGACATTGAAGTCAGGAAAAAGTAATTTCAACCAATACGATCACTTGAGTAGGGACCACTTTTTACACTTTCCAAACAAACAATTAAAGTTTTATTTTGCAAACCAAACAAGTGTTTTATGATTCCAATGGAATAAAAAACAAACAAAGAAAAGTGTAAAAGTGAAAATGATAAATTGGACAACAACTTTCCAAGTTGTGTCATAAATACACAACTTTACCAATAACAACCAAACAGCCCCTTAGGAGTGATTTTGTTGGAAAGCTTACACAATGTCATAAATGTGTACAAAAAAATAATAAAAAAGTCAAAACCTTGTAGAAAGTGGTGAGGTGGATAACCACTTTCCATTTTGTGTCATAAATACTCTAGTTTATATTATACTATCCAAACAATGTAATACTATTATTTTAGGATTCACAAAGATTCCTAAGCAAACAATGTAAACACTCGAATGGAAAGTGATGAGATGGATAACCACTTTCTATTTTGTGTCATAAAAACTCTAGTTTCCTAAATGCATCCAAACAGCCCCTCACCCAAAACATCTAATAAAATATTATTTTTATCCAACAACTCATCCACCACATCAAATAAAATATTATTTTCATCCAACAACTCATCCATCACATCTAATAAAAACTTATTTTCATCCACAACATCACTCAACTCATCTCATCTCATATTTAAAAATCACTCACATCATCCAATAAGATTGTGACAACTCATCTTATCTCATTAACATTTCATTTCTTTGTTTTCCTCCCAAAAAGCTAGGAAAACAATTTCCTTAAGTGTGGGTCACATCATCCAATAATATAATGACAACTCATCTCATCTCATCTATTTTCTTATTTTTAAGAAATAACCAAACAAAAGAAAACAACCTATTACAAGAAATAGGTTTCTTATAATTCATTTCCATATTTTTCCGCCAACCAAACAACATCAAAACAAATTTTCTTAAAAAATCACTCACATCATCCTATAATAAGGTGACAACTCATCTCATCTCATCTCCATTTCTTTGATTTCCTTCTTTTTTTAGCTAGCCAAACAATCCCAAAACCTATTTTTCTTAGAAATAGGTTTCCTTTTCTCTGATTTCCCTCTTTTTTTAGGCAAACAAACAGCCACGAAGCTCTGAAGTTGGGTTGAAGTCCAATTTTGTTCCATTAACAATTCGTGCACGATCTCCAAGCTAGAGAAATTTGAGAAACTATTAGGGTATCTGCTCACTTCTCTTCGTTCTCCAAATTTCTCCCGTCATTATTTCTGTTCGCGACTCCATTGCTCACTTTTTCACTTCACAAACCCTGCCCTTTATAAACATGGAAAAGGGTTAGGGTTTACACTCTTTACTGTTCTCTCATCCCCAATTTCATTGAAGATGATGATGTGATTTGGGTGATCGAACTGATTCTCGGCTAGATCTACAGGCTTGTGACTTGATCTACCTAACTCCACCGCTCAAACCACTGCCGTCACCACCACCATCACTGCCACTTGGTCGTCACTCGAGCTCTCACTGTCTTGTGATACAAATGTGGTTGTATAGGAAACTTATTATTTTTCTGGTTTACCAAAGGAGATGAATCTTAAAATGGGAAAATTTGCAAAATAGTCCGTTTTTGCTAATTATTTAGCAAAATAGTCCGTTTTGCTAAATAATTAGCAAAATAGACATCTTTTTGGCCAACAAGTCAAAAAGAGGTCTATTTTGCAAAACAACTTAGAAAACATACGGGACTAGTAGTCCCGTATGTTTTAATCATGGATTAGTGAACTCAGAAAATTTTACAAAATATTGAGATGAACTCAGAAAACATACTCAGAAAACATACGAGACTACTAGTCCCGTATGTTTTCTGAGTCACTAATCCGTTAAACATACGAGACTAGTAGTCCCGTATGTTTTCTGAGTCTTGTTTTTCAAAATCGACCTCTTTTTTTAAAAGAAGTTTATTTTGCTAATTATTTAGCAAAACGGTCTATTTTGCTAAATAATTAGCAAAAACAGACTATATTGCAAATTTTCCCTCTTAAAATAGGAATCCTATGGGGACAAAACGCGTAGATTAACGGGTCAAGTTGGGCAGGATTCAACCGAAACCGACCCAATATCTGCCGCCCATTACCCGCAAGTTACAGACGACGCGTACAAAAGGCTTCATCGCGTTTAATAATTTCAAAACATTTGCCCCTTTTCGCCTCTCTCCTCTCAGCCGCGGGGAGAGCAGAGGAAAAAGCACCGATCCCTTTTCTTCCGCCCTTAATTCTTTCAAAAAAATCCGATCTTGTATCGTTCTAGGGTTAGCGTTTGCGATGAATCTCCAAGACCTGCACAAGGTTTGGGAGATCAAAGCCCTAAAGAAGCCCGGCGATGACGAGGCCCGCCTCATCCTCGATCGGATCGCCAAGCAGGTGCAGCCCATTATGCGGCGGCGGGAATGGAGGGTCAAGCTTCTCTCAGAGTTCTGGTCAGAAACCCTAGCCCTAAAAACCCTAATTTTGTTCTTCTTCTCGTTTGTTATTTCTTTGTCTAACCTTGATTTTGTTTCGTATTTTGTTTGTAGTCCGTCCAATCCGGCGCTTTTAGGGTTGAATGTGGGAGGTGGAGTCGAGGTTAAGCTTAGGCTGCGGAGGCCGAAGAGGGATTGGGATTTCTTCCCATTTGAACAAGTCCTTGATACGATGCTTCATGAATTGTGTCATATTCAGCATGGACCTCATAATGCTCAGTTTTACAAGCTCTGGGATGAACTCCGAGTGGTTTTGTGCCCTTTGCTTTCTTTCTTTTGTTTTTAATGAGTAACGATAGCACAGTACTCTCGCCTACACTACATATGCACTACGATAAAGGGAAGTGTGAGCTCCCTTGACGAGTCATCAATTTAGAAAAAATATTGAAGAGAATGGACTCCACATTTTTCTCTCTTGTAGTCTATAGACTCTATACACGTAGTGTAGTTATCACTGCTAATAGTTTATATGGTTCGATTGTCACTACTCATGTTTAATATATAGTTAACCATTAAATCACAACTTAATTGTTTCCTATAAATATATTTGGTGAAGAAGAATATGGTTTGAGTAATTGTATACGTCTTATAAAGCAAGGAAAGAGGATGATGGAGATGTTTTTTTTATGCTTAATCGAATAATGACATCCAAGTGGGGTGTCCTAACGTTTTCTACTTGGACATGGTTAATGTTTGTTTTTATAAGAAGAATTACTTATCCTTTTCTCATCATTCCATGTTTTAGTTTTTTAAACTTCTTCAATACTAAATGAAATAAAACATGATTTCCATTGACATGTTTATGGAATTAATTGCACAAAAGTACATTATATACTAATTACTAATGATTCTTGCAACTCTGACCAAGAAATGTAACTTATCCTGTATCACTGACTTTACCGGCTTACATGTTTTAATAATGTAATACATTCATAATGATGCGTTTGATTCTTAATGATTGAATTCTGCCAGCTCTGGGATGAAATAATGTTGGTGTCTCCCCGAGTTTTTGCTTTATTACAAATGGCTAAAAAATTTTATCCATCAAAATCTTCTTACGCTTGTTAGTTTCAATTTATCATGGACTGTAGTTTGATGGGATTTTAGTGCACTCCTGGATTTTTTTATTCTTCAGATATAAGTATCCGCTAACGGTTGTCAAGATACATTATTATGTAAAACACACTTTTCATGACAGTACTTCAAACTATTCTCGAATAAATTTCACATAGATAGTTACAGTTGCAAAATTTTGTAGCTGTAAGAAGTTGTGTATTGTGTTATAATGTACAAGTACTTCACATGAATTTCATGTCAACAAGTACCAGATACTAATATCACATTTTATAATTATGGCATAAATGTAAAGTTGAGTTTTTACATGAGGATCTGGAGAACTATTCATAATTTTTATATTTATGCTGAGCCACATTCCAATTGAATAGCTTCAGTCTAACAGCTACATTGGGATTTTTCATTACATTTTCTTTTTGTAATTCATCGTTCCAGGAATTTTGTGTTATTCATTGTCTCAAACATGTCAGTGCAGGAATGTGAGGAATTGGTATCAAAGGGTATAACTGGCACTGGACAGGGGTTTGATGCCCGAGGACAACGATTGGGTGGGTTTACTCGACAGCCTCCATTGTCGTCTCTTCGACAAGCTGCAGCAGCAGCAGCGGTTAAACGTGCACGTAATGGCGCCCTATTACCTTCTGGACCTAGAAGATTAGGCGGGGATAGTGAAATTATGACTGCACTATCTCCAATACAAGCTGCTGCAATGGCTGCAGAGAGGAGAATGAAAGATGATTTGTGGTGTGGCTCTGGGTGGCACGAAAGTTTCAGTGCACCAGAGAGTGAACTTGGAAAGTTTGAGCATTCTACATCAGTAGGTTGTAGGGAATCTTCAAAAAGTGGTAATGTTTCCAGGGGTCCTTGTAATAATGATAAAGATCAGAGTGGTTTAATTGTTGGTTCTGTGAATACATCCGCGCTTGGTAACAGAGCTGGTGGAATATCAATATCTAGTGGTTCATCTTCCTGTGGGGGAATAGGTGATGCTGAAAATAAAGTGATCTGGGAATGCAGTATATGCACTTTGTTTAATCAGGTATTATCTCT
>BQKN01048764.1:0-16941 GCA_022839385.1 Asparagus kiusianus | reverse complement strand
TGTCCGGCGTTGACCTAAGGTTACGCGTTGACCGGCGTCCACCCTAGGGTTTTGAACCGCGTGGGTTGACTTTTGTCGTTACGTGTTGACTTTTGTCGCAACGCGTTGTCCGGCGTTGACCTAGGGTTACGCGTTGTCCGGCGTCTACCCTAGGGTTTTGAACCGCGTGGGTTAACTTTCGTCGTCACGTGTTGACTTTCGTCGCCACGTGTTGACTTTTGTCGCAACGCGCTGTCCGGCGTTGACCTAGGGTTACGCGTTGACCGGTGTCCACCCTAGGGTTTCGAACCGCGTGGGTTGACTTTTGTCGTCACGCGTTGACTTTTGTCGCCGCGTGTTGACTTTTGTCGCAACGCGCTGTCCGGCGTTGACCTAGGGTTACGCGTTGATCGGCGTCCACCCTAGGGTTTCAAATCGCCGCCCGTTGGCTTGTGTTGCAACGCGCTGAATGGCGTTTGACTTTGATCGCAACGCGCTGACCGGCGTTGACCCAGGGTTACGCGTTGACCGGCGTCCACCCTGGGGTTCCGAACCGTCGAAAGTTGACTTGTGGAATTCATCCATATTTTCAACCGTCGGCGAAGAAAATCAACTTTTGTGGAAACATCGGGGGTATGAAAATAATACAGGGGGTTCAGAACATTGCTCGGGGGGTCAAAATCCGGGCGAAGCACCCCGGGGTGCCTCGGCAAGGCCGAGACACCCTTGGGGTGTCTCGACATTGCCGAGACACCCATGAGGTGTCTCGGCAAAGCCGAGACACCCTTGGGGTGTCTCGGTTTTGCCGAGACACTTCTAGGGGTGTCTCCCCCCTAGTGGTCCCCCCTCTTCATTTGTCATTTTCCTCCCCTTGTCTTACTTGTTTATGGTCCCCCCCTTCTCTTTAATTCGAAATTCAAAGAGAAAACTCCCCTCAAAACCGAATTCTTCCCTCTTAGTTTCAGTTTTCTTCTTCTTCTTCCTCAAGAGTTCTTTCCTCCATTGAAGAATCCATTAAATCATAGGAAAGCTTGGATTTTGGCGGGTACCCATTGGCCGGAATTGTTTCCTCTCTCAAGCTAGGGTTTCAACTTCCATTTCCGAGCTCGAAGAAACCTCTTTGATTTGGTAAGTTCCCCTTCACCATCCTCTCATTTTCTTTGATAAAGATTGGGTCTTTATGCTTAGTAGATAAGGGGTTATGTATGCTCAACACTTAGGGGGTTTTTGTGCAAAGAGGTCAAGGGCCGAAACTTTGGGGGGCTTATTTGCAAAATTCGTGGGGGCTTATTTGCCAAAATGTGACTGAAATTTTAGGGTTTGGGATCTATACCCATTTGATGAAAAATGGTGAGGGGTGCTTTATGCAAGAGGGTCAAAGAATTGTTTGAGGGGTTTATTTGTAAAACAGCCCATAAATGTTTTGGAGGGGCTTATTTGCAAAAGGACAGCGAATTTGAGACTGAAATCCAAGGGGTTTAAACCCCAAATTCCTGATCAAATTTTTTGGTAAAGGCATGTGGAGGCTAAACCAAAAGTTTGTGGAGGGGCTTTTATGTAAAATTGGCTAAATTCTACAAAAGGGCTTATTTGCAAAATTTAACCAACATTGTGGAGTACCGGGGTATTAAATGATCGAATGTGATGATCATGACCCGGATCACGCGTGTCCTTGACCCAAATTTGGCCTTGAACACGGAGGGTATTTTGGGTATTTCACCAAAATTCACCGCGAAAACAATTATTGTCTCGCGGGCACGAAATTGGTAGGTTTTAATTAGACTTCAACTATAAAATCCTATTTATTTATGGGATTTTAGTTCAAGTGCTTAATTTCCCTTTTCAATATTTCGTGTCTGCATATTGTACCTGATATACTGCCTCTTATTGCAGGTTTGCGATGTCTCCCCGTCGATCTCGACCTTCCAGGAGTCGCTCCTGCTCGCAGCATAGCGAGGAAGAGGCTCCTTCGACATCTTCCCCAGCGGCCTCTTTCTTCGGGGGTGAGGATTTATATTTTCTGTATCCCGGATTGACCCCTTTGCGGGTCATGAAGGAAGAACCGATACCCCTCCCGCGGGGGTTAAGGTTTCAGACTTGTTTTGCTTAGCCAATTCAAGTCTTCGGATATATCGGGGCGATCTCGTGTCGTCTTACACCTCACAGGTCGGTGTGTGTTATCACGGTATCTACGTGATGACGCATGCCGTCCTCCCGGTGTAGGATACTCGAAATCGTCACGCCGATTATCCCGCGAGTAATCTCGCCTTACAAATGGATTTTCTGATTTCATCCTATTTTGTTGCAGTTGAATTTCCCGGTGGTAGCCTTCCTTCTCATGCTAATACCGGTTGTAGCCGTGAGGTCTTCTCTTCGGCTTCTGTTAGGCCGGCCATTGATCCGCTCCCGCAGTTCGACAGCGATCGTTCAGACGAATCCTGTCGCTTGATACGGGATGGAGGGCGTCACTGTTTACGCCAACTTATCACTAATGATCCCCTTATCGTGGATTCTTCGTCTACCCAGGCTTTGAAGAAGCCGGATTTTCTGTTCGGGGACCATATTGAGGATCCCGCCACCCTGACTCTCACCGCGGAGCATTGGCTAACTCTTGATGAGGGAGCTCTTTTGTACATTCCCTCTGTTCCTCGTCACTGTTCCTTCACTCATCTGGAGGGATAGGCCGTGGAGCGACGGATGTCTTGGCACCTCACTGATGACGCTGAACGAGTTCAGTGAGGGTATGTTTCTCATGGCAAGACCCCTGGTTCCGACGGATATCATCATGTTCGTGGCCTTCGACCCGGGATCATGGGTCTTGACGCTGCACCCCCAGGCGAGGTGTCCGTAGCTGCTCCTACCGTGAGGAACCGTCTGGCTCTCCTTGGGAGAAGGCTGCCTCTACCAGACTACCGGTGTTATGGTTGGGCTTCTTCATTAGCCAAGGGATGGTGGACCCGCATGACTGGTTATGTCTTGGGGCGCTGGGAGAAGGATCTGAAGAATAGCGGCTTGTATGCACCTATACGAGCTACTATGTATGGTCTCCCAGTCAGCTGTCGCCATTTCTTGGTGTTGTTGGAGATGTATACGCCTGATAGCAACACCTTCCTGACCAGCGATGGAGAGCTAGGGTTGGCCCTCCATGAGATGCATCAGGTTTCCGGTCTTCCGATGGGAGATTGCCCATATCAGGAGTATTTTCCTTCGAACCAGCAGTTGGGGTGGTTGAAGAAAGATCATCCCGATATGTATGACACTCTATGGGATCTCACCTGTCATTATTACATCTCCTTGATCCAGAGTTCTCCTCCAGCCAAGACGAAGAAAAAGGTCAGCTTGAAGCAGTTTGCTTCATATTTGTTCCAGAATTTGGAGGGTGATTCCAGTGGGCCCATCCGCGAGCTAGATGTCTTGACCGTCACCGCCATTAACGAGTTGATGGAGAAGAGCGAGGCTCAGTCCTATACCATTGCCAGAGCTGAGGGAGCCTTTCCTGCAGGGACTAAGTTTCGTTCGTTCCTCCGCCGTGCGCAGAAGTCCATCGAGCCTCGGTCTCTGTTAGCAGGCTACCTCGCCCTATGGTTGAAAAAGTGCGTTGTTCCGCACCAGGCTTCAGATGCTTTCCCCCTTGAAGTGCTCTTCCCCGCGGTTCAGCTAGCTTATGGGAGGGAACTTTCTCTGCTCCTAGCGATGGTTGCCAGCATCCATTGCGGGCTTAGGAGCGTGGTCAGTAGTTTTACTCAGGTGGGTCCCGGGCCATCTACCGAGCTTATCTATCCTAAGGTTGAGATTCCATACGCATATCTGATGGCGTGGCTCGTTCTTCACCGTCCGGGCTTGATGTCAGCGCCCAGCGTCGTTGACGTCCCCGTCCCATACATGCAGCTGTTGGAGAAGAGCAAATGGCTTGCGAAGAAGTTCGATGACGTTCAGCAAGCACTTCAAGTTCGCAAGAGCTGGGAGTTCTTCAAGTGTTTCCCTCAGTTTTCGGGTCGTTATGGCGACGTGTTGATCGATGAGGAGAAACCCAGGAGTGACCGAACCATTCTCGACATTGGTTGTTTCCGCTGGTTGGTGAACATCCATGTCGGGTATCTTGTCTTCCGAGTGAAGAACCGGTGTCACATTGAGCCTTACCTCCCCTGCCGTTTTGCTCGTCAGTTCGGCTATGACCAACTATACGTTGGGAACCCCAGCCGTGGTTTGAAGGTTGAGGGAGGACTCGTTGACGGTGTACGAGCATGGCTATGGACTATGGTGGGCTGCACCGGAGCCCGCTTTGCTCTTCCCTCTTATAGGCGTAAGCCTTTGATCACTTTCCTCAGCTGCAAGTGGTTCCTCTCTGCCTATGAATTCATAGGTGTGAGGAGCCTTTCAGAGTTAGAGTCCGATCACTCAGTGCAGGCTGCCATGATGGCTGCTCGTAAGGCTGAGATTGCTCAGAAGCAGAGGAAGAGACATGGCAATTCTTCCCTCTCCAGCAGAGATGATGAAGAGCTCCTCCCTATGGATGATGAGGGCGAGACTCCTGAGGGGGAGTTTGTGGATATAGACACCGACCAAGAAGAACTTGGTGCAGGTTTGTCATACCTTTTGATTTTCTTTCTCAACTCCAACTGGTATCTTCGAAATATCTTGTTCATTTAATGGAATGAACGTTATCATTTCAGGTAGGACCACTGGCGATCATGAGCCACTTGCTTCCCGTTTTACGAGCTCAGGGCCTGGAGACCGAGCTGCCACGAGTGGCAAGTCCGTGCATGACCAACCTGTTGGTTCCAGGAGGGCTGGTTCCTTGAAGAGGAAGAAGACTGCTCACAAACCATCTGCCGGTCAGCGTCCTTATGGGGCAGATTTGGGAGATGTTGCCGATGAAGAAGAAGGTAACATCTCTTTGAATATACTTTTATCACTTCAAGGTGCTTTACCTTTGGGATTCATGATCATGTTTGATGTCCCAGGGATCTTTGAAGAGGGTGAGCTTCCACCGGATCCGGTATTCCCTGGATCCGACCACATGGATTGCTTCATGCAAGAAATGTGCGACGCTCTTCGTGATGGCTCCCTAGGCATTGACCTGAACATTGATCTTGAGCCGACGAGTAATGTCGAGCCCACCGTTCCATATTCAGGTATATCTCCTTCCGACGATACCCTCCTCAATAGTTAAGGGATTCATGTTTATCTTGCGCTTTGCTTTCTTTCAGAATATCTGACGAACCCAAGCGCGGATATTGGGTAAAGAGAATCCTTTGCTCCTGCTGCAGGTATTTCTGAGCTTTCCTTTCTTCCTTATTTTCTTACGCGTCTTCCCAACATTTTGGTCGCCTTGTAGATGTCGCTATAGAAAAGCCAGCTGAGGGCGGAGCTTTTCCTGACGTAGGTTTCGAGGAACGGGGGCATGCTCCTGTACCCAGTTTCTCGAAACTCGATGCTGGACTATTGGCCGACATGTTGGCCGAACAGACTTCGGGAGGAACTGTGAGACCACTCTTTGGGAGTGATTCTTCCACAGGTATATATCCGATTTCCTCTTTTCTTTACTTGTCTAAGTTTCCATTTTGACTAATAAAGAAGTGTAACTATAGGACCAGGCGTTGTACCTGATACTGCTATAGCTTCGGGCGTTTTCCCATCTCCGCCTAGTACGACTGATTTGCCCACGGGGGTTGAAATACCCTCCATGACCACTCCTGTCGTTCCTTCGGCGTCTGTCGGACCTCAACCCGAGGGGACTTCCGCCGGTATAGGTATACCTCGAATTTTCCTTTCGGGTCTTTTGATTACATTCGATAGTTTTCTTAAGCTCCCACACTGCTGCTTGCAGGGTCTCGATCATCTCTTTATGAGCGCGTCCACACTCTTTTGGTCGACACTGATCCAGACAGGGATGTTTTCCGTATGGACCTTGGCTTTTTTACCGCCTTTTACAACGGCATGATCGGAAAGCTTCTTCACAGAGAGTATTGTTTCGATCAGTTCAGGCATTCCTTTTCTCGTCATATGAAGATGATGAGGGAAGAAGGACACCCAGAGCTGGCTGATTCCTTCACTGCCGAGTTCCCTGTTCTAGAGTCAGAGATCCGAGAGCTGAGAGAGCTGAAGGCTGGTGGAGCTTCCTCTTTTGTATCCTCTCAGATGGAGGATAGGCTGATGCAGTGGCGTGACCTGAGATCTTCCATCGGCAGCGAGCTTCGATCACGTGAGCATTCTGTTGCACAGCTGATGGGTACCCTGGCGAAGAAGGACGCCAGCAGAGCCGAGTTACTCAGCTCCTTGGATTCCACCCGTGAAAAGATAGCTAGGCTGAAGGAGGCTTTGGGGCGTGCCGAAGAGTCCGCTACTATTATCGCCGAGGACCTGGCTGGATTAGAGCGTTCTTGTGAGTGGACGCTCGATAAGCTAGGATCGACACAGGAGGGATTGATGAAGCTGCAAAGTGAAGCCGCAGAGGTCTTAAGTAGTTCCGAAGACTCTGTCCGAGCTAGCCTGCAGGCAGAACTCGAGCAGGGCTACATGGACAGGCTCTCTAGTTTAGAGTCTCAGGTTCTTAACCGTCAGTTGCCTTCGGGCTAACGAACTTGTTATTGTATGCTTTTGGCTTGATTTATTACTAGAGACTCCGTATTTGTTTCTCTCACAGGATTTTTGGCACACCCCCAGCCCCCGACAGGTTTAGTATGCCATCATGCTAAGAGAATCACATTTCTTATAGGGAAAGGGCACCCCGCACCGCGTGTTAGGCGATGACTTATCCCTTCTTAGGATTCAGGATAAAATTCCTCAGGTTCAAACCCTGGCGTCTTCTTTCAATCGGCGAAAGACTAAACCGGCTATACGTGTTAGGTATAGACTTTGGGGTTTTTGGCAAACCCCCAGCCTTCAACAGGCTTGATATGCCTTTACCAACTACCGTTTGAGTCGGGCTAGTATGCAGGTTGTTTAAATCCGTTCTGCATATAACGTTGTGCTAAAAAAGTTAACTCTTTTAGTGCTACGATATTGAATACGTAGACTTCGTCTTTCTCACGAGGATAGACTACCCGGGAGCGCGTGTTAGGCGTTGACTTCATCCCTGTCTTTTCTGAAAGCAAAGACAGGGGAAGAGGGGAGAGGATTGTGCTAAGAAAATTGCTTCCCTTAGACTTGGTGCTATGATGTTGAATACATAGGCTTCGTCTTTCTCACGGGAATAGACTACCCAGCAACGCGTGTTAGGCGTTGACTTAACCTCTGTCTTTTCTGAAAGCAAAGACAGGGGAAAAGTGGGAGAGGAAGAATTTTATATTCTATCTCCCAGCATTGAAGAGGAAGAATTTTATATTCTATCTTCAATTGGAAAGAAGACTCAATGGGAGAGGAAGAATTTTATATTCTATCTCCCATTGCTGAAGAGGAAGAATTTTATATTCTATCTTCAGTTGGCAAGGAAACTCGAGGTGGGATCTCCACCCCCAGGATCCGAAAGATGAAACTAGGAGTGGGATCTCCACACCGAGAATCGAAAGGTCCAAACGACCGTACCTTTTATAGGCTTGGTCATTTGAATCTGAAGAGGAAGAATTTTATATTCTATCTTCAGTAGGAAAGGAAACTCGAGGTGGGATCTCCACCCCCAGGATCCGAAAGATGAAACTAAGAGTGGGATCTCCACACCGAGAATCGAAAGGTCCAAACGACCGTACCTTTTATAGGCTTGGTCATTTGAATCTGAAGAGGAAGAATTTTATATTCTATCTTCAGCAGGAAAGGAAACTCGAGGTGGGATCTCCACCCCCAGGATCGGAAAGGTTCAAACGACTGTACCTTTTATAGGTTTGGTCATTTGAATCCGAAGAAGCCCGATTTCTACCCTAACTTTTATAGGTTTGGTGGAAAAAGGAGCAAAAGCAACTTTTCGTTCATCGAAAAGTGGTGACTCGGTCTCAGTCTTGGCTAGGGTAAGCTTGACTAAGTGAGAGTGGGGAACAACCCTACCTTTTATAGGTTTGGTTGTCCGGATTGAAAGTAGACCTCTCGTTCATTGGAGGAATCGAGAGGAGATTTTGGTTGTGGTCCTAACTGTAGTAAGGTTTGACCAAGTGGGAAGTTTGAGACGATCCTAACCGTAGGAAGGTTTGATCGCTCGATTTGAAAGTGGACCTCTCGTTCATTGGAGGAATCGAGAGGAGAATTTGGCTTTGGTCCTAACTGTAGTAAGGTTTGACCAAGTAGGGATTGTGTGGCGGAGACTATGAATCGTCAAACACCAATGAAAGTTTTGTGAGGAAAGATTAATCCATCGAATGATTAGATCTCATCTCATGAGAGTTAGAGTCCGACAAACAAGAACATTCAGATTTCGAACGTGGATTTCTTGTTCATCTCTCTTACAGCGACCGGGTTATCCCTAAGAATACCCCAATGCGGCATTCTTCCGGGAACTTCCCGGTACATCAAAATCTTCTGAAGATACTAAGGATAGTATCTTTTCAGGAATTTGCCATTTATTGGCATCATAAGCCGGTCACCATCTTTGGTGACTAAGCGATATGCACCCTTCGAGTAGACTATTTCTACTACGAACGGTTCTTCCCATTTGGGTTCAAATTTACCTTTCTTCTTGGAGTTAAGGTTCATAGGATGTCTTTCAGTTAAGACCAAATCCCCTTCCTTAAAACTCCTCTGTCGAACCTTTTTGTCGAAGGCTCGAGAAATTCTGGTTTGGTAAAACTCAATATGCTGTTGAGCTTCCAGGCGCTTTTCATCAAGCATCTTGAGTTCTTCGAGGCGCTTCTGATGCTGTTCTTTGGTCGTCATCTGAGTTGCAAGGGCGATCCGAAGAGATGGAATTTGGATTTCCAAAGGGAGAATGGCTTCACATCCGTACACCAATGAATACGGGGTTGCGCCGGTTGGTGTACGCACCGTGGTACGATAGGCCCATAGAGCTGCGCCGAGCTTATCATCCCAATCTCACTTGTTATTTTTCACAAGCTTTGACAAGAGATTTATGATAGTCTTGTTGAAGGCTTCAGCTAATCCGTTTGCTGTGGGATTATAAGCCGTTGACGAGATGTCCTGAATTTTGAACTTTTCGCAGAACCTTATGAAGGCGGTGCTGACAAATTGAGGACCGTTGTCATGTATGATTCGTCTTGGAACACCATGCCTGTAGATGATATGGTGCTTGATGAATGCAATGACGTTGCTCGTCTTAACTTCTCTGAGTGGAACTGCTTCAGCCCATTTGGAGAAGTAATCGGTAATTGCCAGGATGAACCGGTCACCTTTGACTGAGGGGGGATTGATAGGACCAACAATGTCCATTCCCCAAGTCTCAAATAGCCATGACGTCACCGAAGGATGTAGATGCTCCGGAGGTTGGTGCATATAATTCGCGTGTACTTGACACGCGTGACACTTTCGGGCGTATGCGATTGCATCGCTCATCATGAAAGGCCAAAAATATCCCATTCTTCTGATGCGGTCATAAAGCTTGGGACCAGGTTGGTGCGCGCCACACTCTCCTTCATGTGCCTCTCTAAGCACCTCTTCAGCTTCTTTGGTTGATAAGCAACGTGCTAGCAGCCCATCGTACCCCCTGCGATATAGCGTTCGATTCTCCGTATTATAGTAGAATCTTGGAGCTCTTCGTCTGATTGACTCTCTCTCCTTCACATCTTCTGGCAAGATTCCATGCAAGACGTAGTCGATGATGGGGAAACGCCAATCTCGGGGTTCGAACTCAGCATGAGTTGTGTACACCTCCTGGGCCTCTTCTTCCCTGTTATTTTCATCATAAAACGGCACTAAGAGTTGGTGAGTTCTTACCGTAACAAACTGCTCTGTTCCGGGAGGCTGTGCCAGAGATACAGCTAAAGCTGCTAACGCATCTGCGTAGGTGTTCTGTAACCGCGGAACATGCTCGATGAAGAATCCTTCAAATGATTCCGCTATTTCCACCACCATCTTGTGATAGGGTATTAAGTCCTGACTTCGGACTTCATATTCCCCTTGGACTTGTTTGACTATTAGTTGAGAATCGCCGAAAGCTTCGAGATACTCAATCCCCAGCTCCTTGGCGAAATTGAGCCATATAATCAGTGCGTTATACTCTGCTACATTATTCGAGCATGGCTCAGTTAATGAGTAGGCTCGAGGCATCACATGGTTTCCTGGGGAAACTAAGACAACCCCAACTCCGGAGGAGACCTTAGAACATCCAGGAGTACCTGTGACAAGAGCCGCTCGGGAAGCACCATCGAAGTACAAACGCCACACTTGTTGGTACGAAGTCGCGTTGACTTCGTGGGTTTCATCAGGTAGGTCGTCGTATATCTCTGCGGTGTCCGTAGTTGGATTAGCTGCCAAGAGATCACAGATGGCCTGTCCTTTTACTGACTTCTGCTGTTTGAAGTGCAGATCGTATTGGGACAAGAGTAAAGCCCACTTTGCTAACCGCCAACTCATGGAAGCTGGTTGAGTCATGAACACTCGGACTGGGTTAACCTTGGAGATGACATAGATGGTCTGTCCGACCAAATAATGCCGCATCTTTTAGATGGCGAACACTAGAGCGAGGCATTCTCTCTCAATCATAGGATATCGAGATTCCGCGCCTACCATGGTTCGGCTTAAATAATACACCGCCTGCTCGTGACCGTTATCGTCATCTTGTGCAAGCAATGCACTCAATGAGTGGCTCGTCGCCTTGATATAAATCAAGAACGGTTTGCCTGATTTCAGTGCAACGAGTATGGGCGGTTTCTAGAGATATTCTTTGATGCTCTCGAATGCCTTTTGACAAGCATCGTCCCATACGAATGACACACCCTTCTTTGTGAGCCTGGAGAACGGTTGACATTTTCCCGAAAGGTTCGAGATAAACCGACGGATATAAGCCAATCGCCCTTATAGTCCTCTGAGCTCTTTGAGGTTTCTCGGAGGTTGTAATTCATTGATCGCCTTCACTTTATCCGGATCAATGTGAATACCTTTGGTGGTGACGACGAATCCCAGGAATTTGCCGCTGGACATTCCGAGGAAAGACTTGGTAGGGTTCATCTTCAACTGATGGGCCCGCATCAAGTCGAACATGGTCTTCAAGTCTTTGATGTGATCTTTCTTATCGTGACTTTTCACGACCAAATCATCCACGTAGCACTCGACCGTCTTTCGGAGATGCTCCTAGAAAATCTTCGACATAGTTCGTTGATATGTAGCACCTGCATTCTTCAAGCCGAAGGGCATGACTGTGTAGCAGAATACGCCGAGAGGCGTTCTAAATGCAGTATGCTTTTCATCATCTGGATGCATCTTTATCTGGTTGTAACCAGAGAAACCATCCATGAAATACATCCTCTCGAACCCGCACGTGTTGTCGATGATAACATCCGTGATGGGGAGAGGAAAGTCATCTTTTGGGCAAGCAGCATTGAGGTCCCTGAAGTCGATGCATATCCGGATCTTCCCGTTCTTCTTCAGGACCGGGACAATATTGGCAAGCCATTCCGGATGTTGCTCCTCTCGGATGAATCCCGAATCGACGAGCTTTTTTATTTCAGCTTTGATCGCTTCCATCATTTGCGGACGAAACCGTCGTTGTTGTTGTTTGACTGGTTTGACATCCGGCTTAATGTTGAGACGATGCACTGCTACGTTTGGATCGAGACCTGGCATGTCTTCATAATTCCAGGCGAACACGTCGATGTACTCCCGGATAAGAGAAATCAACTCCTCCTTCTCCTCAGGTAGGAGGCTGTCGCTAATGAATATCGGCTTTGGATTTTCCTCGCTTCCCATATTCACCTGGACTACTTGGTCTTCGGTAGGAGGTTCTCTTTGTTCGAACCTATCACCGTACTTCATGCTTAAGTGATGAACCCACGGATCTTCCCATGTTGGCATCTGATCATCCTCTTCTATTGTCGCTGGATCAACCGTAACCATGTTCGACATTAGGTTTTTGAACATTTCACTAAGACTAGCGTCGGAATCCCAAGACGAAGAGTCAGAAGAATATCCGTTTCTAGCTTTGTTGGCAATTTCATCAATGACTTGCCAATAACATTCGTCATCTGAGGAGACATAGCCTAAGCCTCGTTTGTGGCGATAGTAATCGTCGGGCTTCCCTTTTGGTACATAGGCCATTCGAGGAGGAACTCGCGGGCCTCGACCAAAGAAAAGACCTTCTCCGATCTTGAAGTCATATCCCTGTTTTTCCATCATATTGCGCGCTTTCGCATCATATCTGAACAGATGAGGGGCAGGTTTATCATCGTCATCTTCCTCTTCCAAGAAGTGGCTGGGTATCGGAGATTTTCTTCCTTTGCCGTAGACGACCTCCTTTGCACCCCCAATCCCTGCGGGGATGACAAGCGTCGTTCCGCACGGATCGTGTACCTGCTTTTTTGTCAAGCAAAATGATTGAAGAGGCATATACAAATCAGGGTTAGCATAGAGTTCGTTAGTGACATCATCGAGACCCATCGAGTACTCTAAATCATCGTTTATTGATAGTTCCTCGGCAAGTTGCTAATTACAACTATTTTCCGATGATTCCTCATCGTCAAGATTAATTACAACGGGTACAATGTCATTTAAAATAAAACCGCCATCATAATCAAACCCTGGTTCGGTATCAGCTTCATCTCCGCTGTCCGTTCCTTGGGCCGATGGTTCAGTATCGGATTCAGCGCCGTATAAAAGGGAATCGGTAAAATAATTCTCCAATCCCTTAAACGGTTGCTTATCCGCGACCACCGTCTTGACTTCATTGTTTGTGTCTACATATTTAAGGCACTAATGTAGAGTTGACGGGACTATAAGGTTACCGTGGATCCAAGGTCGACCCAACAGTAAGTTATAGGAAGTTTCCGTGTCAATCACATAACAAGTGACTTCCGACCTCAAATCCCCAATCTGGCACTTGATTCGGATCTTCCCCAAGGGCCTAGACCCGCTGGTGTTGAATCCATAAATCGTCGTGCCAGTGGAAGCTAATTTGCTAGTCGGGATTCTGAGATGATGCATCAATCGGAATGGCATGATGCTAACAGTGGAACCCGGATCAACTTGGATCCGGTTGACAACGCTGGAGCCAATGTGACCAGTGAAGTACAAAGGTCGATCATGCCTCGAATTCTTCGTCTGCATGTCTTCTTTGGTGAAAGAGATGCAGGGAAAATGATTCGCCGCAAGATTGTAGTGTTGAACTGAAGACTCCGGCTCCTCAGGAGATGGTTTGATTCGAGTCAAGAAGGCTTCAGAGTCACTCAAAGCTTCCTGTAACGCTTTCCTTGTATCCTTTGAAAGGCGTAACAACTCGTATAGGGTTATCCTAGCTGGGATGTTGGCCAATTGCGCCATGATGTCAAAATAGGGCAGAGAGCTCGCATTTCCCGGCTTGTCTCTCCCAATCGGATGATTGAATCGAGACTGCCTCGGGTTTTGGACTTCTTGGCGTACAGGCTCCTTCCCTTTCTCCTTCTGCGGGACTTTCTCCGTAGCTACCGGCGTTGGGGGAGTTGCTGCAATCCCCAGTTCTGCCAGCGTCTTGGAAGGTGGGGTTTTGGTACCCAATAGCTCGGAAGCATCCGGGTACTTGTAGTGATATTCGTTCCCGCTTCGGGTTGCAAAGGTCTCCTGTTCGTCTTCAGAAAGCGGGAAGGTCGAATTCTGTCGTCATCTACCCCTGGTATAGCAGAAGCTCCGCAACAGGATTTCCCCTTTCTCTTTGACTTCTTCTTTTTGGAAGAGGTCCCGGTCCATTGTTCATCTGTGATCAAGTCCGGATGAACCCACAGAATCTCGCCGTTCGGGGCCGTGTGTGGCACGAGCCCTTTCTGGCGCTGTTGGTGCGGATCATCATTCACCGTCTTCACCGCCGCATTGATCACCGGCTCGTGTTGGAACCAACTCGAGGGAACAGACCCGAAGCTAATGGATACTGCATTTGCACCCACCTTCTTCTCCTTAGGCTGCTTCATGGTAATAACCCCTACGTCGATTAGGGCCTGAATCTTATCTTTGAGAGCGTAACATACCTTGGTAGGATGGTTCACCGCTCGGTGGAATGCGTAGTATTTAGGATCATTGACCCTCTTGGCATCCTCTTGATCCTGAATCGGAGGCAACTTGATTTTGTTGTTCTCGACTAAGTATTTGAAAATACCGGGGACTTCATCCTCCTTGAATGAGTAGACCTTCGGGAACCTCGGCTCCGCGGCCTTCTGCTTCTGGGGCTGTTGTTGCCACCTGGATTGTTGAGGCGTCTTTTGCTGCTGCTGTTGCGGCTGTGCTTGCACCTCAAATATTTGGTTTGCGTCCACAGCGTTCGCATGCGCCTTTCCTTTGCCCTTGGGGACAAAGTTCTGCTGTGGAGCACTACCCGTAATCTGCCCTCTTTCAGCCTTCTTCCTCTTGAGGAATCGCTCGGCTCTTTCTCCTCGGACCTTCAGGTCTTTCCAGGTCTTTGGCGGCGCCATTCCCATGGCTTCAAGGATGTCGAGCGTCAAGTTGTTGTGGCAAGTTTCGAGGATGAAGTCTTCGCTGACCGGATCCCTGCAATTCATTGCCTTATTCCGGAATCTCTTCACGAAGTTCTCGACCGTCTCGTCGTTCTTCTGTTTTTCATCGAACAGCGTGCCGATTGAGATCTCAGTGTCATCATCAAAGAAATTGGTTAAGAACATGTCCTCCATATCATCCCAGCTGCTGATGCTCCCGGGCTTGAGACGGAGATACCAATCAAAGGCAGCTCCGCGAAGAGTGTCGACGAATGACCGCACCATGAGGGGCTCATTTCCGGAAATGATTCCTAAATGAGACTTAAAATAGATTAAGTGTTGGGTAGGGGAACCCTTACCATCAAACGGCGTAAAGTTAATCAGATTAAACTTTGCCGGATATAGGATCGATTCCCACTCCCTTGGGTAGGGGCGGGGTATACCAGACCTTTTTACCTCTTGAGCGTTCATCAACGCGTTGATTTTGCTCTCCAGGTCCTTCATCTTCTTGTCTTCACTCGTTTCTGCCTTCGAGTGATCTTGGGTAGAAGTGACGTGGTCCTCTTTAGCATTGTCATCCGCGGGACCGCCCCCGTTGTTGTTGTTGACAGGAGGGATGTTGACGTTATCTCCCTCCCGCTCATTCTCATCTTGATTGCGTTGATTAGGCTCTGCTTGGTGAACCGTCAGCGCCGCAATTTGTTGGTCGTGCATCTCCCTCATTCGCTGCATGGCCATCTCCATCTCAAACTTGAAGCTCTCCTTCTGCTTAGACAGAGCCTCTTCGAGTATCTTAGACACTTGTTCGGCGCTGATCATGAGTGATTCATAAGATTGACCTGCACTCGAAGCCGTGTCATCGGATGCAACAGCAGAGCAAGAATCTGAATCAACATCTGATTCCTCTTCTTCTAAAGAGAGCCCCTTTTGTACCCTTTGGTAATTCTTCAGGCCCCTGGTTCCTGGTGGCAACCGCGTCATGCATCGGGATACCTTGGCAAGCTGATCTATGCCGAAGTATTGTGTTGATCCCCCTCTGCCGGTCATGTTAACCGACACTCTTGGATATTCGTCTTCTTGGCGGATGAATTTCTTCTTGTGGAAGCGTTTCGGTATGGAAATTCTTTCGAACACCGAGACTCTCCTTGGGGTTTGAGCACAGCAGCATTCCGACAGCACCGCTTTGATTATGTTGGCGCACGGGCAGCGAGACTTCATGTCCTGCACATATCTCTTTCGGGACTTTTCCACACCCCCAACTCTGTAGTACAACTCATCAGCTTGGTACCTGGAGCAACCTACAGAGTGTTGGCATGTGTTCCCCGGTATAACACCCTCATCCTCAGATGCGCGTGCTTCCCTTTGGGGATGGGATGCTTTGTTAGCTTTTTCAAAAATGGCCCGTTCAAGTTTACGCTTTTGTGAACGTAGAAACTGAACGGGCTCTTGTGTTTCGACCCGCAACCCAATGCGGTCGGTTATAGGGGCTTTCCCTTTATCATCTTTCTTGGGGGGATTGATACGACCCCCAATTTGATTCATCACTTGGGGACCTTTCAATGGTCCCAGTCTTTCCTTGACAGGTACTCTACCTCGATTCTCCGGTAAGGGACCGAGGCGACCTTTCAAAGGAACCCTGGGTTTTGAAGGATCCCCTTTTTTACCTGGCTCCGTTGAAGGCGTCGGATCTGGTTTTGAAGGAACTCGGACAGCAACTCCACCTTCTTGTGTTTGAGGTGCTAGTTTTGGCTTTGGCAACCAAACCCACTTGCTTGTAGACGGGCTCTTGACCACCTCTTCTTTCTGCATCCCCTCCGCCTTTTGCAACAGGGCTCGGGCATGCGCAAGCAAGGAGCGGCGCTTCTTGATTCGCTCCTCGAGCGTGGAGCGGTTCCTCTTGATGCGGATCCACTCACTTGCTTCTGTTTTGGAGGGGAGGTTGGTTGGTGGGCGTCGTTGCTCTTGTCGCTGCCTCGACTTCAAGTCTTCCGCGTAGCGCACCCCATCCTTTGATTCGGCGGCCTTGGCTAGTTGTTGAGCGAGGCGTTGGTGCCGTCTTTGGAGGGCCCTATTTGATGGAGCTGGAATAGCATCATCCGTCACCTTTGTAGTGGGAAGGAGAGCTGGATCTACAGCCTTAACCATGCTGAACGACGTGGCGACGTTGCGTGGTACGGGCGTAGTGGCAGCGACGGTGGGATCTTGGATCTTGGAGCTGGAGATCCCGCGAGCCCTTTTGGGAGATGGGTTCTTCCCACGCCTGCTTGGAGAGGCGGATCTGGAGGAGGAGGAAGAGAGGTACTCTTCGAACTTCTGCTGATCGAACTCGTATTCGATCTCTTCATTCACCCGGATCTTGAAGGCCGGTTGCGTCACGACAATCTCGGCGGCGAGATCGTTGGCTCCCACTATGGTCGCCAGCTTGTTTTCGGGAAAAGTTGCTGTTTTCATTGCTTTGAGATCTGTTACA
>BQKN01048761.1:5846-21987 GCA_022839385.1 Asparagus kiusianus | reverse complement strand
ACTTCTTTAAGCGGAATGGCTTCAGCCCACTTTGAAAAGTAGTCGGTGATAGCGAGAATAAATCAATCACCTTTGACTGAAGGAGGAAAGATAGGACCGACAATATCCATACCCCATGTCTCGAATGGCCAAGACGTGGTTGATGTGCGTAATCGCTCCGGTGGTTGGTGCATATAATTCGCATGCACTTGACAAGCGTGACATTCTCGGGCGTACTCGATCGCGTCGCGAACCATTGTTGGCCAGAAATATCCCATTCTTCTGATTCGATCATATAGCTTGGGACCAGGCTGATGTGCACCGCATTCTCCTTCATGTGCTTCCTTAAGAACTTCTTTTGCTTCTTCGTTCGAAAGGCATCGGAGGAGTAAGTCGTCATATCCCCGGCGATATAACGTACGGGTCTCGGTATTGTAAAAGAACCGTGGTGCTCTTCGGCGAATAGATTCTTTTTCTTTTACGTCTTCCGGCAAGATGCCATATTGGACGTAATCAATGATGGGAAAACGCCAATCTTGGGACTTGGACCCGATTTGGGTTGAGTTCACCTCTTTGGCTCTTCCTCCTCTTCGATATCCATATCGTATATGGGTACGCAGAGTTGGTGTGATCTTACTATGACTAGCAGTTCAGTTTCGGGCGGTTGCGCGAGTGATACTGCTAGTGCTGCCAGTGCATCTGCATAAGCGTTCTGCATACGCGGGATGTATTCAATGTAAAATTCTTCAAAAGAATCTGCCATTCTGACGGCCTCTTGGTGGTATGGAATCAGATCTGGATTCCTGACTTCATACTCCCCACGAACTTGGTTGACAATCAGTTGAGAATCTCCAAAGGCTTCGAGATATTCGACCCCCAGCTCTTTGGCGAAACTGAGTCCTATGAGGAGTGCATTATACTCAGCTACGTTGTTAGAGCACGGACTCGTTAGTGAATAAGCTCAAGGCATCACGTGCTTCCCTGGGGAAACTAAGACAACTCCAACTCCGGAAGTGACCTTAGGACATCCAGGGGTTACTGCCTTATTAACTGCTCTCGAAGCACCATCAAAGTATAACTGCCATACTTGTTGGTGTGACGTGGTATTAACCTCGTGGGTTTCATCCGGCAAGTCATCGTATACTTCAACCGTATCTGTTGTCGGGCTTGCCGCCAAAAGGTCACAAATCGCTTGTCCTTTGACCGACTTCTGCTATTTGAAGTGCAGATCATACTGGGACAAAAGAAGGGCCTACTTTGCTAACCGCCAATTCATCGAACCTGGTTGAGTCATGAACACCCGTACCGGATTAACATTGGCAATGACGTAAATCGTCTGGCCTACCAAGTAATGTCGCATCTTCTGTACTGCGAACACCAATGCGAGACATTCTTTCTCGATCATTGGATACCGAGACTCGGTGCCTATCAAGGTCCTACTTAGGTAATAAACTGCCTGTTCGTGACCATTATCATCGTCTTGTGCTAATAAAGCACTTACCGAATGGTTCATCGCCTTGATGTAAATCAAGAACGGTTTACCTGATTTTGGTGCAACAAGAACAGGGGGATTCATCAGATACGCCTTGATATCTTCGAATGCCTTCTGGCAAGCATCGTCCCAAATAAACGATACGCCCTTCTTGTTTAGCTTAGAGAATGGTTGACACTTTCCAGAAAGATTTGAAATGAATCTCCGGATATACGCCAAACGCCCTTGCAATCCTCTGAGTTGTCTTAGATTCTTCGGGGGTTGCAATTCATTTATCGCCTTTACCTTGTCTGGGTCGATATGTATACCCTTGGTGGTAACGACGAATCCAAGGAATTTTCCGCTGGACATTCCGAGGAAGGATTTTGTGGGATTCATCTTCAATTGATGACTCCGCATGAGATCAAACATTGTTCTCAAGTCCTTGATGTGATCTTCTTTGCTGCGGCTTTTTACCACTAAATCGTCAACGTAGCATTCAACTGTTTTCCTGAGGTGTTTCTGGAAAATCTTAGTCATCGCTCGTTGGTATGTGGCACCTGTGTTCTTCAGACCGAACGACATCACCGTGTAGCAGAAGACACCGAGGGGCGTTCTGAATGCTGTATGCTTTTCGTCATCGGGATGCATCTTGATTTGATTATACCCCGAAAAGCCGTCCATGAAAGACATTCTCTCGAATCCGCACGTATTGTCGATGATGACGTCCGTGATTGGGAGAGGAAAATCGTCTTTTGGACATGCTTCATTCAGGTTCCTGAAGTCGATGCAAATCCTGATTTTGCCATTCTTCTTCATGACTGGGACGATATTGGCTAACCAGTCTGGATGTTGTTCCTCCCGGATAAACCCTGAGTCGATCAATTTCTTGACCTCTGCCTCGATGGCTTCCATAATCTGCGGACGAAACCGTCTTTGTTGTTGCTTGACAGGTTTAGCATCCGGCTTGATGTCGAGGCGGTGCATAGCCACATTGGGGTCGAGCCCTGGCATGTCCTCGTAGTTCCAAGCAAAGACATCGATGTACTCTCTGATCAGGGCAATCAACTCCTCCTTCTCATCTGATGGAAGACTACCGCTGATAAATATGGGCTTTGGGTTGTCTTCATCGCCCATGTTAATTTGGATTACTTCGTCTTCGGTGGGTGGCTCTCTTTGTTCAAACCTATCACCATATTGCATGTTTAGGTGATGAACCCATGGGTCCTCCCACGTTGGCATTTGATCGTCGTCTTCCATTGTAGATGGATCAGCTGTAGTCATGTTCGACATTAAAGTTTTGAACATTTCTCCCAAACTTGTGTCGGAATCTTCAGCTGAAGAATCTAGCAAATACCCATCCTTAGCCTTGTTAGCAATTTGATCGATGATCTGCCACCCACATTCGTCATCTGATGAAATATAGCCTAAGCCTCTCTTGTGACGATAATAGCCCTCCGGTTTACCCTTTGGTACATATGCCGCTTTGACTGGGACACGGGAACCTCGATCGAAGTATAGACCTTCTCCGAGTGTGAAATCATATCCTTGTCTTTCCATGAGCTTGCGCGCTTCTGGACTGTACTTAGATAAATGTAAACCAGATTTGTCACCATCTTCATCCTCTCTTAGGAAATGATCTGGCACCGAAAGATTTTCTCCTTTACCGAAGATCATTTCTTTTTGTCCCCCTATTTTGGCGGGAATAATCTGAGTTGTTCCGAAAGAGTGTTGGAGACGCTTCTTCGTTACATACGACGATCGGAGTGACATACATAATTCGGGATTATCGTATAATCCCTTTATCACATCATCAAAAGACAAGGAGTACTCTAAGCCATTATTTATTTCAGGTTCGGCAAGTTGCCAGTTACAACCGCCATCTGACGACTGTTCGTCGTCGAGATTAATTACAAAGGGTACAATGTCATTAAAAACAAAACCACCATTGTAATCGAATCCGGCCTCGGAATCAGCTTCTTCTCCGCTGTCCGTGCCTTGGACCGATGGTTCTGTATCGGATTCGTTACCATAAAGGAGAGAATCTGTGAAGTAGTTCTCGTACCCTTTGAATGGCTGCTTATCCGCGACCACCGTCCTAACTCTTCCATCAGTGTCGACATATTTCAAACACTGATGTAGAGTGGAGGGGACTATAACGTTACTATGGATCCAAGGCCGACCCAATAGTAAGTTATAGGATGTCTCAGCATCAATCACGTAGCACGTGACCTCCGTCTTTAAATCGCCCATTTGGCATTTTATCCGGATTTTACCCAAAGGTCTTGACCCGCTGGTGTTGAATCCGTATATGACTGTGCCTGTAGACGCCAACTTGCTGACTGGAATGCCAAGGCTGTGCATCAGTCGAAGTGGCATAATACTCACAGCGGAACCCGGATCCACTTGGATTCGGTTAACTTCGCTGGAGCCAATATACCCGACGAAGTACAGGGGCCGATCGTGATTTGAATTCTTCGTCTGCATGTCCTCTTTGGTAAAGGTGATGTAGGGAATGTTCTTGGCTGCCACGTTACACTGTTGGGCTGACAGTTCCAGTTCCTCGGGCGCTGGTTTGATTCGAGTAAGGAACATCTCTGAATCGGCCAGGGCTTCTTGCAAGGCTTCTCTAGTTTCCTTAGATAGCCGCATCAATTTATAAAGTGTTATCCTTGCTGGAATGTTGGCTAGCTGAGCCATGATGTCGAAGACACGCGGATTTTTCGAACTTCCCGGTTTATCTCCTCCAATTGGACGACTGAAGCGAGACTGCTTCGGGTTCTGAACCTCTTGGGATCCTTTGTCTTTCTGTTTATCTGCCGGCTGTCGTCGAACATCTTCAGCCGGTGTGGGAATTGGGATCACCCCCATCTCTGTGAGAGTCTTGGCTGGTCCCTGTTTTGTCACTCCTAGCTTAGCTGCTTGTTCATTATGTGACGGATAGTTGAAGTGGTATTGGTTCCTGCTTCTGGTGGTGAAGACTTCTTGTTCATCTTCAGAAGGTGGGAAAGCTGGGATTCCTTCGTCATCTTTTCCTGGGATGGCGGAAACTCCGTAGCAAGACCTTCCTTTCCCTTTAGATTTCTTTGTGGATGACGATCCGGCCCATTGTTCATCTTCAATCAGGTCGGGGTGAACCCAAAGGATTTCGCCGTTCGGGGCCGTGTGTGGCACTAGTCCCTTTTGGCGCTGTCCGTGCGGGTCGTCATTTACCGTCTTCATCCCAACTTTGGTGACACGCTTCGGCTCAAACCAAGCTGTGGGTACTGACCCAAAACTGATCGACACAGCATTTGCTCCTACATTCTTGGCCGGTTTCGGAGTTATGACTCCTACATCGATCAACGCCTGGATCTTGTCCTTGAGGTGGTAGCAGGACTTCGTAGGGTGGTGGACCGCTCTGTGATACGCGCAGTACCTCGGGTCCGTCACTTTAGTGGCCCCTTCATGATCCACAATCGCCGGCAGCTGGATCTTGTTGTTCTCCAACAGATATTTGAAGATGCCGGGAACTTCGTCATCTTTGAAGGAATAGACTTTGGGAAACCTCGGCTCTGAAGACTTTTGCTTCTGAGACCGCTGCTGCCAATGTGGCTGCGATTGCTGTGGAGCTCGTTGCTGCTGCTGCTGCTGTTGCTGAGGTTGCAATTGAAAGGTTTGGTTAGCATCAACAGCATTAACCTGAGCTTTACCTTTTCCTTTCTGGTTGAAGTTCTGCTTCGGAGGGTTTGTAGCCGGTTGGCCTCTCTCCGCCTTCTTCCTCCTGAGGAACCGCTCAGCTTGCTCGCCTCGGACCTTCAAGTCCTTCCATGTCTTGGATGGAGCTGTGCCCATTGCTTCCAAAACATCCAGCGAGAGGTTGTTGTGGTAGGTCTGAAGAATGAACTCCTCGCTGATCGGGTCCCGGCAATTCATCGCCTTATTCCGGAACCTTTTGACGAAGACTTCGACCAATTTTCCGTCCTTCTGCTTCTCATCGAGCAATGTCCCGATAGAGATTTTAGTGTCGTCGTCGAAGAAATTCGCAAGGAATTTGGTCTCCATGTCGTCCCAGCTGTTTATGCTTCCTGGCTTGAGGCGACGATACCAATCGAAGGCAGCTCCGCGAAGAGTGCCGACGAATGACCGCACCATCAGAGGCTCATTACCCGAGATGACTCCTAAGTGCGATTTGAAATAAATCAAATGCTGAGTTGGTGAACCCATCCCATTAAACGGCGTGAAGTTGATTAGACTAAACTTTGCCGGATATGGGATCGATTCCCACTCTCTTGGGTAAGGACAGGGAATGCCCGTCTTTTTAGTCTCTTGAGCAGAAATCAATGTATTGATTTTGCTTTCGAAGTTCTTAATTTTCAGGCTTTCACCTATGTCTTCGCTAGCATTATCGTTACCACCCCCTGGGTTAATGGGAGGGTTATTGACGTTGCGAGCTTCATTTGTATCTTCATCTTCCAAGTTGTTCTGGTTTTGACGACTTGGTTCCCCTTGTTGGTTCCTTAACGCTTGGATCTGTTGGTCATGCATCTCTCTCATGTTCTGCATGGCCATCTTCATCTCGAACCGAAAGGTTTCCTGTTGTTTGGCAATGGCATCTTCAAGCATCTTGGCCACTTGCTCCGCGCTTATCATGAACGACCCGCGGGGTTGTCCTTCACTGGACACAGTATTGTCAGACGCAACGGCTGAGCCAGCATCTGATTCTTCATCTTCTGAAGGTACTCTTGTCCGGACCCTACCGTACGTTCCTCGCTTGATGGCCCCAGACTGTAAACGGGTCCTGGGTCGGGATGCTTCTGGAATCGTCTCGGGGTTATCCTGAGCCGATGTTCCTCTGTTGGTCATGTTGACAGTGACCCTTGAATGTTCACCGTCCTCGACCATCGTTCTTTTTCTTTGGAAATGCCTGGGCCTTGGCTTTGGCGCTTCATTGCTGAGTCTCTCGAACACGGAAACTCTTTCGGGGACTGTCTTTACACAGTTGCACTCAGACAGTACTGCCCGAATAAGTTTTGAACATGGACACTGAGCTTCAAACCTCTGAGGGCTTCTCTTTCTGGATTTGCTCGTACCCGCAACACGATAGTACAGCTCGTCCGTTTGAAAGTCGGAGCAACCTATCATGTGTGGGCACGATTTCTCAGGTATAATGTCATCATTCTCGGACGACAACATTTCCTTCTGAGGATTAATTGCCTTTTTCGGGCTCTCGAGAGTTATATGCCTCGAAACGCGTCTTCGTGGACGTGAATCTTCAGCGGAATCTTGCACTTGAATGCGCAAAGTTGTGCGCTTGGGTGCCATAGTTTTCTCCAAGTGTTGAGGGTTACGGCGACCCCCAGCGTGTTGCATTGTTGTGGGCTTCTTCATTGGCCCCAAGCGTTCTTGAACTGGAGCTTTACCTCGTTCCTTCGGAAGTGGACCGAGTCGCTCCAAAACGGATTTTTTCTTCTGGGATGGTCCTGCGGGATCTCCCAGGGCAGTTGCGGCAATCACCGGCTGTTTGGGTTGCTTTGCCGGGTGTTGAATCTTTGGAGGCTGCGGGTCTTGCTCCTTAGCCTGAACCGCTTCAGACTTTGGCCTCCAAACCTTGCGAGTTGGTGGCGGCTTCTTGACCACCTCCTTCTGCAGCTTCCGACGGGCTTCTTCAGCTTTGGCCCGTGCTTGTGCCGATAACGCGTGGCGTTTGCGGATGCGCTCCTCCAAAGTCGAGCGATTCCGTTTGACACGGACCCACTCCATAGTTGATGGTTTAGAGGAACCACCCTGCATTTGCTGTTGAGGCTGCTTGCCTCGTTTGTTCTTCAGATCCGCATGATAGCGGACCCCGTCAACGGACTCAAGGGCCTTGGCGAATTGCTTCGCGAGGCGTTGACGCTGCCTCTGGCGGGCTCTCTTGGAGAGAGTCACCACGCCTTCAATGGCGGATTTGACCTTCTTTGAGGTCGGTAGGGCCTCACTCAACGCAGCTTCGGCGTCGATTGGGGTGAGGTCGTCGTTGGTGGCTTCAACTTCATCGCACCAACGCACCTTTCTCCTAGAGGAGAGCTTTTGGGACTTCTTGGACTTGGGGGAGGAGGTAGATCCGGACGAGGAGATGTATTCCTCGTACTTCTATTGGTCGAATTCATACTCGACCTCCTCCACAACCGGGATCGAGATCCGCGGCTGTGACGCTCCAGCTTCGGCAGCGAAGCTGTTGGCTCCCACTGTGGTCGCCAGATTGTTCGCGTGGAAAATCGTGTTCTTCTTCATTGAGGATTCCATTACAAACTTTGAAAACAACTTTATGCATTTTACAAATATCCGGTCTTTTTATAAGAGCCGGTTACAATGGAGATCGAAATAAAGAAAGAAACAAAAAATTACAACTTTCCTTTGAACAGATCGCGAGCTCCTGTTTTGCGGCCGCTCGCTTTGTGGGGTTCTTTACCTGCGCCGGGGTTATGTGCCGTGGACCACCGCGTGATCTCGATCCAAACAGATCTACGACGTATTACGGGTACTATCTCGCCAAGGAGATAATAGCCGGGAGGGATCGTTTCGCCAAGGAAACGACCGCTCGAATCTCGGGATCAAAGGCCAAGCTTTGATCCGGAGTGTAGGGACGTAGATCTGAGGATTAGCTCTTTCGAACTCCTGCCTTTTTTAGTTGGTGCGGGTGCTCGCCAAAAACCGAATCCGAGGGTCCAAGTCTTCAAGCCTTCAAACTCCGAGTTGAGATGATAATCCGGCAGAGTTTCGGCTCTTCAGAAGTTCAACCCAAAAGTCCTTCAAAATGAACAACCACCCCCCCTATTTATAGCCTCTCTGAACTATGCGTTTGTGCACAAGAGAGAGGGGGCGGGGCGGCCGAGCCACCCTGGGGTGGCTCGGCTTGGGCTGAGCCACCCCGGGTTGGCTCGGCTCGAGCCGAGTCCCCGGGTGTGTTTCGTTTTCCGTCGTTCGGGTTCCGTCGTTCGTGTTCCGATTCGTTGTTGATTTGGACTTTGATTCGGTTGTGTGGTTGACTTGTTCTGGAATCGATTTGTTGACTTGATTCCCAATTTGGCAGTAATTCCACTTCTGAGTATGAGTCCGAAACTGATCTTGATTCGATCGCGATTCGTCCGAGTCCATTCTTAGTTGGACGACTCGTTGACTCCCCGAACCGTTGGATTGATTCCGCACGCGATTGACATTGTTTGCGTGCAATTTGTTGACCTTGTCGCTTCGTCACTCGATGGTTCGTTGATTTGTCGAATCACCGTGTCGAGCTGTGTTGTGGGACCTATAGGCAATTTTATACGCCTACACACCTCTGTCCAAACCATTTTCTAGTTTAAAAATCAAGTTTTATGTGTTAATTATGATAATTCACATGCTTAAAGTTAATCTAATGTGTTAGAATCTAATTTATAATGTTTAAACCTTAAACCAGAGGGATAAATAGTAGAATAGTTTTGTAATTGATTAGTATACGTAATCATGATCATTAGGGTTGTTTTAACATATTAGTTTATGCTTTAATTTTGTTCATATGCACTACTTTATCGAGATAAACACGATTTAGTTAATTTGAATGTTAAACCCTAGATTCATGCGTCTATGTAATACCATCTTGTTTAAACAAACCTATGGTTAAGTATTCATGAATATTGAATCAAGTTTTATTCATATAAGATAATAAAAAAACCGAGCTTTGAAGAAAAACAAGAAAAAACCTTAATCTGTAAAATTTTGATCTGTTCAGTCGACTGATGTTGCTATCAGTCGACTGATGGGAGGTCATCAGCCAACTGATGGCAATCATCAGTCGACTGATGGGCTTGTGTGTGCATTGTTTCTGTGAACGACCTGATCAGTCGACCGAAGCTTTCTATCAATCGACTGATCAGGTTCAAATTTGTGATTTTGGTTTTTTGCACGTGGGTTCGTTGTGTGAGTGTGTAGTGCAAGTTATATATGGATATTTACCTATATTTTGGGGGGTATATGTATGGAGATTGAGTACATACAAATCCATTGTTTGGGATAGACCAATAGTTTGCAATCGTTACGAGTAACGACTATTATAGTTTATTATAAATACGAACGGTTGGGTGGGGTTAGTTGGGTCCTGCAATGAGACCGCGGATGGACTATACTCTTAGTGAGTATTTTTCGTATGTGGTATTTTTCGTACTGCTTTCTTTTATTATTTCTTACTTGGAATTTATATTTAAAAATTTACGACTTGAGACACATGATATATACATGAGGTTTTCTTTGTTTGGATTATTTCGCTCAACATACCAGTCTTGTGTTGTAAATTTCTATACATAAATTCCATATAGTGCAGGGTAAAATAATCTAGGTAGACTATGCACTTATAGGTAGAGCCTTTATCATACTTAGTAGCCCTTCCCCTGGGGGCGGATGGAGATGATCTTGCAAGCGCTCTGACACTATTAATTTTACTTCTTTTTAGGCAGCGGAGTAGAGTTTTAGAGAGCCGTAGGTTGACACACATTCAGCATAGTCGCCGTCATTTATTTATAGTAGTTTCTGCTCTACAGATGTTTAGTTTTATTTTTAGTTAATTATTATACTTGCATTTTATTTTGAGAGCTAAGAGAGCTTATGCACTTTTCAGTTGACTCGTGTAGTTGAAATTTTTGGATCATTTGTGTTAGATTGTGGGGCATATTTTCTTTTATATCCATTAAGACCTGATTATTTGGAGATTTATCATTTATTTCTTTGTTCTATTTCCTATTGTAGGCATTTAAAAATACCTATAGGTACCGATCGTAGTTTGAGACGAAGAGAAGACGATGAACATCATCATCCGAGTCAAGAAGGATTATCTGAGTGGCCCGTGCTTCTTGGTCAGCCCCAAAGTGCCTGATGGGCTTGTCGGTCAGCTCCAAAGTACCCGACGGGCTTGTCGGTCAGCTCCAAGTGCCCGCCGCGCTTGTTGATCAGCTCTAAATGTCGTAAAGAAGCTAACAAGCACATGAACCAGGTTAGCAAAGCGTACAAGTCAACAAGATTACCAGATACATAAAACGGCAGAACGTACTAGTATCGAAAAATCGCAAAATACCAAAAAAGCTCAGCCAAGGCTAATTCACCCTCTCCAATGTAGCACAACGGCAGCTGACCCGTGCCAGCGCGGGTCAGTGATGGCCGACTTACGCCAGCGCGGGTCAGTGACGATCGACCCGCGCCAGCACGGGTCAATAATGGCCGACTCACGCTAGCGAGGGTTAGCCGAAGCTAACCCGCGCTAGTGCGGGTCAGCAGCATCTGACCCGCGTCAGCGCAGGTCAGTCATCGCTGACCTACGTAGTCTTGATCCTCAAACGTGTTTTTGACGGGGTTTTTTTTGCTATTTTCTCGGGATTTGTTCGTTCTAAAGCATCTCAACTGATTGGATATCATCCACAAATATGGTTAGGCCATTGTCAACTGAAGATATGGCTAAATCTCTCATTATTATCCAAATAACCGTATCCGAAGCCCTATAAATACAAGCCTAGGGCCTCTTTTCACAAGGGGCGAATTATTATCGACAAGGAGGTGCTGCCAAACTTCAGAGCTAAGAGCCACGAATTTCAGCAAGAGCTAGTGAGATCCCGGTGAACTTCGGCATATAGAAGGAGTATTTTGAAGGATCTGAAGCCCGTTTCCACCTTTCCTTGGGAATAGGCTTGGTCTTAATCATGAGAAGAGTACTGATTTCTCCTTGTCGATATCAGTACTTTAACGAATACTTCCTTGGTGAAGTAGAAGATCTGATCAATTATTTTGTTAACCGGATCCAATCCGTAGGCGGTCCAAGGATATCAATGTCCTAGGCACAGGCAAAGATCCAACGCAAATAGAGACTAATAAATAGGATCTGTATGTTGTTTGAAAAAGATTGTAATCGATTATTTCCATTGTGTAAAAATCTTATAAAAAGACTAACTTTTTGTTGAGTTTATTGTAACGCCTGAAGTTATAATAGATTCAATCACAATGAAAAAAATAATTTCTAACCCAAACACGCTAGCGATCATAGTGGGAGCCGTCACCCTTTCTGTGAAGGCTGATGTGTCGCAACCTCGGATCTGCATCCCGGTTGATGAAGAGGTCGAGTACGAGTTCGACCAACTAAAGTTCGAGGAGTATCTGTCGTCCTCGTCCTCCAGATCCTCCACCTCTCGGAAGCGTAGGAAGATCAAGGCCCCCGTTGCTGTTACAATCTCACCTTGCAACATCCCTCCGGCCTCCAACGAGGCCGGATCTACAGATTTGAACTCCTCCTCAATTAGGAAGATAGCCGCTGGAGGTGCACCCACTTTATCAAAGAGAGCTTGCCAAAAGCAGTGCCAACACCTTACGTGCCAATTTGCTAAGGTTTTGGAGCCGATAGATGGGATCCATCATGAGACAGATCTAAAATTCAAGGAGTGTCGAGCGTCCCAACAGCGTACGAATGACCAACCCTCTAAGTCCTCAACGAATGAATAGATCCAAGTCAAAAGGACCTGTTTGACCCTTGATGAACGCATCCAAAAGCACCACGCACTGCTTACGCACGCGTGAATTCTTGTGCAAAAGGCACAAAAGATGCAGAAGAAGGACATAGCAAAGAAACAACTGTTCGCGGGAAAAATAGTTGCTTTCTTCATTACTGATGTCATTGTACACTCTTGTAATAGTTTATCGATTACAAAGATCCGGTCTTTTTATAAGATCCGGTTACAACGAAAATCAAATATAAAGAAATGAAAAATTACAACTTTGTTTCCTTGTTTGTCGAACAAATCGCGAGCTCCTGTTTTGCGGTCACTCGCTTGCGTGGGTTGTTTGCCTGCGACGGGGTTTATCCGTGGACCACCGCGAGATCTAGATCCGGTCGGATCTACGCAGTATAACGGGTACTATTTCACCAAGGAAATAATAGCCGGGAGGGATTATTTCACCAAGGAAACAACCGCTCGAATCTCGGGATCAAAGAACCAAGCTTTGATCCGGAGTGTACCTACGTAGATCTGAGATCTGAGATCCGGTTTCTCTCGAACACCTGCCTTATTTGACGTTGATGATCGCCGAGCACCAGATCTGGATGAGCAAGTCTTCAAAGTCTTAAAGTTCTGATCTTTTTTAGATCTGAGTCTCCAATTCAGCAGGGCTTCGCCTCCTCCAAAATCCAACCACCCAAATGAACAACTTGAAGGCCTATTTATAGGCACTCAGAACTGTGCCCGTGCACAGTTTTGAGCCTAGCCACCCATGGGTGGCTCGGCCACCGAGCCACCTCAGGGTGGCTCGGCTTGGGCCGAGCCACCTTGAGGTGGCTCGGTTTCGGCCGAGTCCCCCCGAGTGTCCGTCGTTCGGTTGTTTTGTCCGATTCTGTGCTTTGTTGATCTGGACTTTGATTCGGTTGTGTGGTTGATTAATCTGGAAACGACTCGTTTGACTTGATTCCAGATTAGGCAGTAACTCCCCTTCTGAGTTCGAGTCTGAAACGATCTTGATTCGATCGTGATTCATCCGAGTTCGCTCTTGTTTAGATGACTCGTTGACTCCTCGAACCGTTGGCTTGATTCCGCATGCGAATGGATACATTCCGTTGTTTGCGTGCGGTTCGTTAGCCTCGTTAGTCCGCTTCGTCGCATATCGCTTGGCTTCGGCGTTGTGGGCTAACAGTTTTGTTTGGATACGTCGCCCGATGGTCCGTTTGTTGAATCGGCGTCGTCGAGCTGTGCTAAGGGACCTATAGGCAATTTTATACGCCTACAGATACCCCCTCCAAAGTATTTCAGTCTCGTTCTTTTATAAAAGAGTCTGGAATACTTTGGATGTGATTGTCCCAACCTTCAGTCGGTGTAACGAGACATTGGAATGGCTTCTGTTCTGGATTCCTTCAATTCCTTCAGGCTGTCCGGTGCTTTGTCGAACATCTGTAAGGGTTCCGGTGCTGCATTTATTGTCTGACCGTTGTCGGAATTTTGAACTTGAAGTTGATTCTTGATTTCTTGATTTTTAGCTCGAGTTGGTTGCTTCAACATAGAACTGATCATCGATTGACGGCGTTGAATCTTCATTTACAACGCGTTGTCTGGCGTTTGAGCTTCATTGCGACGCGTTGTTTGGCGTCCAGGCTTCATTGTGACGCTTTGTCCGGCGTCCAGGCTCCATTGTGATGCGCTGTTCGGCGTTTGACACAGTTTATACTCGTACGTCTGCTCGAGTATACACAGTTTAAGCTCTTAAGGTATTGGAGCGTGGCGGATACTCGAGTCACGAGACCAATCCATAGAATTGATGCGTCAATGACTCGTACTTATAGAATTTTTGGCAAATTCCCAACCATCAACGGGTTTGATTAGCCTTTACCGACTACCGTTTGAGTCGGGCTAGCATGCGGATTGTTTAAATCCGTTCCGCATGTGACGTTAAGCTAAAAGAGTTAACCCTTTTAGTGCTACGATATTGAATACGTAGACTTCGTCTTTCTCCCGTGAAAAGACTAAATAGCAACGTGTATGAGACGTTGACTTAGGATTTTTGGCAAATCCTCAGCCTTTAACGGATTTGATGTGCTCTTACCGATTACCGTTTGAATCGGGCTTACATGCGGATTGTTTAAATCCGTTCCGCGTGTGACGTTGTGCTAAAGGATTGAACTCCTTTAGACTTTGTGCTATGATGTTGAATACATAGACTTTACCATTTGTCACGGGAATAGGTTACCCGGTGACGCGTGTTAGGCGTTGACTTTAGGGTTTTTGGCTAACCCCCAGCCTTCAACGGATTTGATTAGCCTTTACCGACTACCGTTTGAGTCGGGCTAGCATGCGGATTGTTTTAGTCCGTTCCGCATGTGACGTTGTACTAAAGGAATGAACTCCCTTAGACTTTGTGCTACAACTTCGAATATGTAGACTTCGCCATTGTTGTGGGAATAGGCTACCCAGCAACGTGTATTAGACGTTGGTTTATCCCTACTTAGGCTTCGGGATAAAATTCCCCAGGTTTAGACCCTGGTGCCTTTTTCAATCGGCGAAAGACTAAACCGGTGACGCGTGTTAGGCATCGGCATATCCTTTCTTAGGATTTAGGATGAAATTCCCCATGCGTGTGAGGCATGGATTTTGGTGTTATTAATAACAACCTGCCACAATGTTGAATATGCAGACGGGTGTTCTTTTTAACGGTCAAGAACTAACCGGCGACGCGTGTTAGGCGTCGACTTATCCTTACTTAGGTTTCAGGATAAAATACCCCAGAATCGAACTCTGGTGTCTTTTTCTGTGGAAAAAGACTAAACCGGCAGCGCGTGTTAGGCGCAGACTTATCCCTGCTTAGGATTCGGGATAAACTTCCTAGAATGAATCCGAAACTGATAAACTTTTGGAAAAGATTAGTGTGGGAAAGGAAGAATTTTATATTCTATTCCCAATTTGAAAAGGAGACTCGAGGTGGGATCTCCACCCCCAGAATCCGAAAAGGTAAAACTGAGAGTAGGATCTCCACTCCGAGAATCGAAGAGATTCGGATAACCCTAACTGTCGGAAGGTTTGATTACCAAGGTAAAGATGAATTTCTCGTTTATCGAGAGTGGATTGTGGTTTTGGTCCTAACTGTAGGAAGGTTTGACCAAGCGAGAGTTTGAGATGACCCTAACTGTAGGAAGGTTTGATCACTCGATTTGAAAGCGGACCTCTCGTTCATTGGAGGAATCGAGAGGGGATTTTGGTTGTGGTCCTAACTGTAGGAAGGTTTGACCAAGTGGGGGATTTGAGACGATCCTAACTGTAGGAAGGTTTGATCGCTCGATTTGAAAGTGGACCTCTCGTTCATTGAAGGAATCGAGAGAGGGTTTTGGTTTTGGCCCTAACTGTAGGAAGGTTTGACCAAATGGGAGGTTTGAGATGATCCTAACTGTAGGAAGGTTTGATCGCTCAATTTGAAAGTGGACCTCTCGTTCATTGAAGGAATCGAGAGGGGATTTTGGTTTTGGCCCTAACTGTAGGAAGGTTTGACCAAGTGAAAAAGGAGAGTAAGAGTACAAATCACTGTAGGAATGTTAATTCGTACAAATCACTCAAAGGGGGTTCTTGATGTTTGTTTCCGGTAAAAGTTGCTGTTTTCATTGATGTTCTCTTTTTCGAGATCTGTTACAACTTTGAGCGTTACAACAGGATAAAATGAAAACAAAAAGGGTTACAACTTTAACGAAAATAAACACGAGATCCCGGTTTGGTACGGTCTCGCTTGCGTGGGTTGTTGGCCTGTGACGGGGACGTCAATATCCGTGGACCGCCGACTCTTCAAGATCCTTTCCGGTAAAATCCGGCAGAGTTTCGTCTATCCGCGGAGGGATATAGAAACAGAACTTCGTCGATCCGCGTGAGATCTTAGAAGTTTAAAGCGTATATCTCGGCTAACGCGAGATAATAGCTCTTCTCAGTGTCGCCTGCGAAGGGCAACACCAAGGAACAGAAGGGGGTGAATGAAGGGTGCTGATGAAGAACGCCTTACTCCTTGCTCCGGCAGGGCTTCACCGCTATCTTGCAGACTCTGACTCCTCACTCCGGCAGGGCTTCGCCGCTCTCTTGCAGAACAATCCTTGGCTAAGATAATTCAGTCTTGAATTGAGTGCAAAATCAAGAGCCCCTCATAAAGGAGGCCAAGGGGGGCTATTTATAGCCAAAAGGAGAGGGGGGGGGGGGC
>BQKN01048755.1:0-15404 GCA_022839385.1 Asparagus kiusianus | reverse complement strand
AGCGTTCCCGAATTAATCCGTGAAGGAAGCCGTCGCATTCTGCGTGCCTTATTGACCGACTCACCCTTAACTCCCATTCTAACTTCTATCGAACCGTTAAAGAAGCCTGATTATTTGTTCGGAGATTCGGTAGAAGATCCAGACAGTCTTTGCCGTGGCCCCGAAATCTGGTTGAATAAACACGAAGGTGCTTTTTTATTCCTTCCTCCGTTCCCTCGACAATGTTCACTTTTGCAGTTAAGGAATTTGGCTGTTCAGAGAAGAATGACATGGCACTTGACAGAAGATCATGAGCACATCCATTGTGGTTTCATTGGTAGAGATATTAGCGCTCCTGGCTCCCTTAGTAGACATAATATTCGTGGTCTCCACCCGGGAATATTTGGACCAGATAGCGGACCCCAGAACGAACTGATGATCAGGGCCAATACGGCAAAGAATAGACTCGCTCGGGTTGGCCGAGAACTTCCCATTCCAAGATTCAGATGTTATGGATGGGTTCACTCTCTTAAGGACAGATGGTGGGCTAGAATGACTGATTACGTACTCAATCGTTGGGATCAAGAGTTAAAGAACTTGGGATTACACGTTCCGATTCGAGCCAGCATGTATGGTCTCCCCGTAAGTGTAGATCATTTCCTTGCCTTATTCGAATCTTATATTCCGGAGACCAATACATTTCTTACCAAGTATGGGGAGTTAGGACTTCCACTCCATGAAATGATGAAGGTATCCGGATTGCCATTGGGGAATACTCCTTATCAAGAATATTTTCCCAACAATCGTCGACTCATGGCGATGAAAAAGGCTGGCTCTCCTGCTTATGATATTCTTTGGGAGTTGACTTGTCACTACCAAATAGCGATAGCCAAGATCGAAGTGAAGAGTAAGAAAGCAGCTCGGGTCAGTTTGAAACAGTTTGCCGACTACTTGTTTCAGAATCTCGAGAGTTCGACCGGTGAAGTTGTTTGTGAATCACCAATTCTGACTCCTTCTGAAGTTAATGGTCTGATTACGAAGATTAACGCTCAGTCTTATAGAACTGAGTCGTCTGAGGGCGGTTTTCTTAGAGGCACCAAGTTCAGTACTTTCTTATGGCAATCCACCAAGAGAATGAAGCCTGCGACTCTTCTTTCTGGTTATCTGGCCATATGGCTAAAGAAATGTGTAGTGCCGCATCAATCTTCTGAGGCGCTTCCTCTTGAAGTTCTTTTTCCAGCCGTGCAATTAGCTGTTGGAGGTAGGTTATCTCTTCTCTCCGCCATGATTGCTGCCCTTCATAGCGGTTTACGTATCTTAGCTAACACTTTTACAAAAGTAAGTGCTGAGCCTTCAACCAAGATTCCTTTGTCGAGCGTCGAGTTACCATACACATATCTAATGACGTGGCTAGTTCTCCATCGATCGGACATGATGTCAGCACCTGACGTGTCTGATCCAGAAATCCCCTTACTGCAGCTTTTAGAAGGATGTAAGTGGTTATATCCTTCCCGATCGTGGGCCGAACGAGTGAAGCAGTTCAAGAATGCCAAGTGCTGGGAATTCTACAAATGTTTCCCTCGATTTTCCGGCGCATATAATGACACACTCGTTGATGAGGAAATACCTGGGGCCAACAGGACTTCTCTCGACATGGGTAGCTTTCATTGGCTTATGAACATTCGCCCAGGTTATAATGTTTTCCGATCGAAGAACCTTTGTAGGATCGAGCCTTATTTTCCTTGTCGTTTTGCACGACAATTTGGTTATGATCAACTGTATGTTGGGAATTCCAATAAGTGGTTGATCACCTGCGGAGGCCTCATTGACGGAGTACGAGCTTGGTTCTGGAATGTTGCTGGATGTACAGGGGCTCAATTTAGTTTGCCTGTTGCTGAGCCTGATATTCTTCTGACTTTTCTCTATTGTCGATGGGTTTTAGCTGCCAACACTCCTGTTCCAAAGAAAAAGATTTCCGAACTAGAATCTGAAGCTGTGGTTCGGAGAATTGTATCTAGAAAAGGAAAGGAACCCGCTACGTCCTCCCGTAAAGGAAAACAAGCACTTGACTCTGAAGAAAGCGACGACTTTGACACCTCTAGTGAGGAGGATGAAACGCGAAGCGGAGGAGAGACCAATATTCCTTCTTCTCCTGTGGCTCACCGAACTCGTCAGGCATCTTCTCCCCAATCGCCAAGTATTCCCTCACAAGGTGTACGAATGATGGAGAAGGACATTCCTTTGTCGTCTGCCAACAAAATGACTATTAGATGGCCCGTGGGGGAGGAAGAAACAGAAGAAGAAGAAGAACAAGTTGCTCCGCTCCTTAGTAGAAAGAGGTCTCGGCCTTCTGCTCCTTCTGAAGTTCAATCCCGTCCTGCTCAAGGAATTGAGCCACGAACCAAATTTCGCCATGAAGGTTCGGAAGCTTCCGGGGATATTCGTTTGTCAAAGAGGATCAAGAAGGCTGCTCATCGGCAACGCCGACTTTCTCCTTTACGTGAAGAGGAAATCCTCCAAGACCTTCCAGCTGATGAAGGAGGTAAACTCTCTTTGTCATTTCCTCTCCGTCATTTTATCTTTTGAGGTTAAAATTTATTCATTCTTCTCATTATTGTAGTTAAACCAGAAGAGGAAGGGGAAATTATGCCAGAGCCCTCTTCTCCGGGTTTGATGGACGTTGATGAATCTGGTTTCACTCAACAAGTACACCAAGCAATGAGTGAAGGACCCATCAATGTGGACGCCAGCATTCCTCCGGTTGTCGCATCGTCCTCTCCAACTACCGAGACAGGTACATGTGCTTCTTCATTTGGAGGATATTTTCGGAAAATAGATGAATCGGAACGTGTTCCTCTTCTACTAACTTGTGCGCTTTATCTTCTTTTAGTCAAACTAAAGGAGGTGAGCGTGAGTAGTAGCGCCGCTGAACCTATACCCGCTGTTGAAGGTAATTTTGGTTTTGTTTGTCTTGATTCCCTCACATTCCTTGCACATGTACTGATGGATCCTTCCGCTTAACAGACACGCCTGTCAATGAACCGAGAGACACGGAACTTACTCATGATATAAATATCAGAGATTTTGATGAACGTGATTTTGATCTTGATATTTCCGATGATGCACATCAGAAGATTTCCGATATATTGTCATCTCCGATTCTCTCCGCTACTGCAGGACCAACCACTCAAGTTGATTCAACTGAAGTAGGTACGTCGGAAGGTATGTACTCTCGGACTTAAATTTTTAACTAAGTTGTATTTCCCATTTATTTATGACTGAAATGGGAATTTTAGACGTAGGACCAACAAATGAAGGTGATGCATCTACTATCCTTTGTGAATGTGATCAACCTGAAGGCTTGGGTTTTATACTTTTGGCAGGCCCTCCAGCTGTAATTGAACCACCATCTACTGTTCCTCCAACTTCTGATGTCGTCGAAGTTGAACCCGTTGTAGCTTCCGATCCGACCTCGGCTATTCATGAAACGGGAGGGTCGAAGGTTACCGTAGAAGAGCAACCTCCCATAATTTCACCTCAACTTGGTATGTCTCACTTTGATATGTTTCGAAGTCAGATTAATAGGGTAGAATATTGATTCATCCCTTTCTCTTTCATAGAAGTTGTCCCTCACGGAATTATAACTCCGGATCCGGAGTCATTAGGGGCTTCAGATGAACCAATATCTGAAGTAGTTGATCAACAGCCGAGCGCCATTTCTGAGCAAGCCCCAGTTGTTATAGAACCCTCTGTAGTCTTGCCAAGCCAAGGTAACTCAATCATGATATTCTTTAACGAACTTAATATGTTTCCGTTCGCTGTTATACGCAGGCTTGTATATCTTAAATTCCTTTCATTTGTTCATTTTATAGCTCTTTTATCATTGTCTGATCGCATTCAAGCTTTACTGGCGGATGAAGATCCGGATCAAGCCGTTATTGGTGCTGACGTCCAAAGCTTTGTTACTTTCTTGAATATTGTGGTTGATCGGATTCTCCTTAAAGGTTCATCCTTTGAACCTTTCAAGAAGTCTCTCGATCATCACGTATCCGGAATTAGAGCGCATGGATGCGTTGAATTATCAGACTCAATTGAAGCTTACTTAGTCGATCTTAGACAACATATCGAACGGTTGCAGAGCTTTCGTGTTAGTGGTGCGTCTTCATACATTACTTCCCAGATAGATCTGAAATTGCAGGAGTGGCGTGATTCTCAAAAATCCGCTGAATCTGAACTTCAAATGCTGAGAACTCGCATTAATCAACTCCGGGTGAGTGCTACCACGAAGACGCAAATTAAGGCAGACTTGTATCGTGATTTGGAGTCACGTCGAGTAGAGGTGGCACAATTAGAGAAACAACTTGCTGCAGCTAAGGAAGCTTGTGAGACTTTGGAGTCTGATTTAGCGGAGGTAACTCGGGCTGAGGTGGACATACTCCGACAGCTGAATCTTCAGGATAAGATTTTCGCTGACAAGGAACAAGAGATGGCCAGAATTCAAGGCATCGATGAAAGAAAGTTTAAAGCTAATCTGATACCTGAGCTCGAACTGGCTTATGCTACAAAACTTTCCCAATTAGAAGATGAACTTCGCCATTACAAATTGTTGTAATTTTGAAAACATTTCTTTTTGTGCTGTTTTGTTTGAACTCTTTGATTAATATAGTGAACTTTCTTGCTCATTGATTATTCACTTTTGTTTGAAATGAATAACCATAATAATTGTAGGATTTTTGGCAAATCCTCAGCCATCAACGGATTTGATATGCCTTTACCAATTACCGTTTGAATCGGGCTAGTATGTGAATTATCTAAATCCGTTTCACATATAACGTTGAGCTAAAAGACTTAAATTCTTTTAGACTTTAAACTACAGCATTGAATGTGTAGGCTACATGTGTTAGATGTAGACTTATCTCTAATAAGGGGTAGAGATAACATCCCCCATGTGTGAATGACATGGATTTTAAAGTGTAGATCGGTCATGTTTTCTATGAAAACGAACTTGAGTTTGTGAAGAAAGAACTTGGATATTCCAGTTCAGAGTCTCTTGTTTGTTGGTAGAGAAAAACCCGGGACTGGTGTGAAGGAAACTCACAGTGGGATCTCCACTTAGGGAATCCGAATTGGTTTGAATAACCCTAACTGTCATAAGGTTTGATTATTCAGTTTGTGGACCTCTCGTTCATGGAATGAATCGAGAGGAGATTTTGGCTTTTGTCCTAACTATAGGAAGGTTTGACCAAGTGGGGGTTTTAAGATGATCCTAACTGTTTAAAGGTTTGATCATTCGACTTGTGGATCTCTCGTTCATGGGACGAATCGAGAGGGGATTTTGGTTTTGGTCCTAACTGTAGTAAGGTTTGACCAAAAGAGGAATAGGAGTAAGGTACAAATAACAATGAGTTTGTCAATTTGCACGAACTACTCGGTGAGAAATTTTGGTTTCAAATATAAGAATTTGACATGAAATAACGGGTCAACTGATACAGACCGATGACTTTTGATCGATCTGATTATTGGGGAATTTCATGGTACGGGGTTACGAATCATCGAGTTTCTACTTCCATGATTGCGTCAATGGGTTTTGTGAGGAAAGATTAACTATTATTAAAACTTATCTCAACAAAAGTAATAAGAACATATTATTCACATGATTACTCTTTATTCATGATAATCAACTGATGACGGATTATCCTGAAATATCCTGTATAGGACTCTCTAGGAACTTTCCGTTTTACATAGGTTATCCTGAACGTATTATGGGTAATATTTTTTTAGGAACTTCCCATTTATTGGCATCATTAATTTATTGCCATCCTGGGTAATCAGGCGATATGCACCGTTTGAATAGACGGTTTCTATTACAAATGGTCCTTCCCATTTGGGTTCAAATTTTCCTTTCTTCTTAGAAGTGAGAATCATAGGTCTTCGGACGGCAAGAACTAGATCTCCTTCTTTAAAACTTCGTCGTCGAACCCTTTTATCAAAAGTCCGAGAAATTCTAGCTTGATAAAACTCGATCTGTTGCTGAGCTTCCAAGCGCTTTTCGTCTAACATCTCTAACTCTTCGAGACGTTTCTGATGATGTTCTTCCGTCGTCATTCCCGTTGCGAGAGCGATGCGGAGAGAAGGAATTTGTATTTCCAGTGGCAGAACAGCTTCACATCCGTATGTTAAGGCATATGGGGTTGTTCCGGTTGGTGTACGGACGGTTGTGCGATAAGCCCATAGGGCTTCGCCAAGTTTGTCGTCCCAATCTCGTTTATTGGTTTTCACCAATTTTTCCAGAATCTTGATGATGGTCTTATTAAAAGCTTCAGCCAATCCATTAGCCGTAGGGTTATAAGCCGTCGATGAAACGTCCTTAATCCCGAATTTGCCGCAGAACTTGATGAATGCATTACTGACGAATTGAGGACCATTATCATGCACTATTCGCCTTGGAACACCAAACCGATATATAATATGGTGTTTAATAAACTTAATAACATCACTCGTCTTTACTTCTCTAAGTGGAACTGCTTCTGCCCATTTCGAGAAGTAATCGGTGATTGCCAAAATGAAGCGGTCCCCTTTAACCGATGGTGGGAAAATAGGACCTACGATATCCATGCCCCAAGTTTCAAATGGCCACGACGTCGCCGATGGGTGTAAATACTCGGGAGGTTGATGTATATAATTTGCATGTAACTGACATACTTCACATCGTCGTGCGTAGTCAACTGCATCCTTTACCATAGTTGGCCAATAATACCCAATTCTTCTAAGTCGGTCACAAAGTTTAGGACCGGGCTGATGCGCACCGCATATTCCGTTATGCGCCTCTTTGAGTGCTTGTTCTGCTTCTTTTCCGGATAAGCAACGGAGTAGAAGACCGTCGTACGATCGTCGATACAACATTTGTGCTGTGGCGTTGTAATAAAATCTCGGTGCTCTTCGCCGAATCGATTCCCTTTCTTTTACATCTTCAGGCAATATACCATGTAGGACGTAGTCGATAATGGGAAAGCGCCAATCTCGAATTTCGGGTTCAACTGCTGTTGAGTATACTTCTTTAACATCCGAGTCGTAGATTGGAACGATAAGCTGGTGAGTCTTCACTGTAATCAATTGTTCTGTTTCGGGAGGTTGAGCCAATGATACCGACAATGCCGCCAATGCGTCTGCATACGCGTTTTGGAGACGTGGAACGTACTCAATGAAAAATCCTTCAAATGAGTCTGCCATCTCAATATCCACCTGATGGTATGGAATCAGGTCTGGACTTCTGACTTCATACTCTCCTCGTATTTGATTCACTACCAGTTGAGAATCCCCAAAAGCTCCAAGGTATTCGACCCCCAGCTCTTTAGCAAAATTGAGTCCAATTATTAACGCGTTGTACTCGGCCACATTATTAGAACATGGTCCGGTCAACGAGTATGCTCTAGGCAAGACATGCTTTTCCGGGGACACTAAAACGACCCCCACTCCTGAGGAGATTTTAGAACATCCGGGTGCGCTTGCCACATTGGTTGCGCGAGAAGCCCCATCGAAGTATAACTGCCACACTTGTTGATGTGAGGTAGTATTAACTTCGTGAGTTTCATCTGGCAGATCGTCATACAATTCGACTATATCCTTTGTAGGATTTTCCGCCAGAAGATCGCAAATAGCTCGTCCTTTAACCGATTTTTGTTGCTTAAAGTACAAGTCATATTGCGATAAAAGTAGAGCCCATCTGGCTAAACGCCAATTCATAGAAGCCGGCTGGGTCATGAATACGCGAACAGGATTTATGTTGGAGATGACATAAATCGTCTGCCCCACTAAATAGTGTCGCATTTTCTGGACGGCAAATACCAATGCAAGGCACTCCTTCTCGATCATTGGATAGCGAGATTCAGCTCCTACCAATGTACGACTCAAGTAATATACTGCTTGCTCGTGACCGTTATCGTCGTCTTGTGCAAGTAATGCACTTAACGAATGGCTCGTCGCTTTGACATAAATCAGAAACGGTCTGCCCGATTTCGGTGCAACGAGAACAGGCGGATTCGCTAGATATGCTTTAATATCCTCGAACGCCTTTTGACACGCTTCATCCCAAATGAATGACACGCCTTTCTTTGCAAGTTTAGAGAATGGTTGACATTTTCCGGACAGATTTGATATAAACCGACGGATATATGCCAATCGACCCTGCAATCCTCTGAGTTCTTTAAGATTTCTCGGGGGTTGCAGCTCATTTATCGCCTTCACTTTGTCAGGATCAATATGAATACCTTTTGTGGTGACGATGAATCCGAGAAATTTACCGCTCGACATTCCTAGGAAGGATTTAGTCGGATTCATCTTTAGCTGATGAGTTCTCATCAGATCAAACATCGTCTTCAGATCATTAATGTGGTCTTTTTTATCACGACTCTTAACAACCAAATCATCAACATAGCATTCAACGGTTTTCCGCAGATGTTCTTGAAAAATTTGCGTCATGGCTCGTTGGTACGTGGCGTCAGCATTTTTTAAACCAAAAGGCATAACCGTATAGCAAAAGATCCCCATGGGTGTTCTGAATGCTGTATGTTTTTCATCGTCTGGGTGCATCTTGATTTGATTATATCCTGAGAAACCATCCATAAATGACATTCTCTCGAATCCGCAAGTATTGTCAATAATGACGTCCGTAATTGGTAGTGGGAAGTCATCTTTAGGACAGGCGGCATTCAGATCTCTGAAATCAATACAGATTCTGATCTTTCCGGTCTTTTTAAGAACTGGAACAATGTTAGCTAGCCATTCAGGATGTTGTTCTTCTCTGATAAAACCTGAGTCGATCAACTTCTTGACTTCAGCTTCTATCGCCTCCATAATTTGTGGACGAAACCGTCTTTGTTGTTGTTTGACAGGTTTGACATCCGGTTTTATGTTGAGGGTGTGCATTGCTATGTTCGGATCGAGTCCCGGCATATCTTCGTAATTCCAAGCAAAAACGTCGACATACTCTCTAATGAGGGCGATTAACTCTTCTTTCTCGTCTGGTGGAAGGTCACCACTGATAAATATAGGTTTCGGATTAGTTTCGTCACCCATATTAATTTGGACCACTTTATCCTCAGTAGGAGGTTCTCTTTGTTCAAATCGGTCGCCATATTGGATATTCATGTAATGCATCCATGGGTCTTCCCAAATAGGCAACTGATCGTCTTCTTCAGTTGTAGAAGGATCAACTGTTGCCATGTTCGACATTAAGGCTTTGAATCTCTCTCCGATACTCGTGTCGGAGTCCCACATTGAAGTATCGGATGAATGCCCGCTTCCATTTATCAACTGGCTGATGATCTGTTGGCAATCCTCATCCTCAGATGACGAAGCATAACCTAGACCTCTATTATGACTATAATGATTATCTGGTTTTCCTTTTGGTACATAAGTAGAACGGGGTGGTACCCTAACTCCTTGACCAAAATGAAGACCTTCGCCAAGCGAGAGGTCATAACCTTGCCTCTCCATGTAATCATTAGCTTGCCAACTATATCGATAGAAATGTTGTCCTGGCTTTTCCTCATCTGAGCTACTACCTAAGAAAAGATTAGTAGCTGGGGATGGACTCCCTTTCCCAAAGATTATTTCTTTCTCACCCCCTGTCTTTGCAGGTAGAATCACCGTTGTCCCGGCTGAATTTTGCAGATATCTTGTCGCCGTGCAGGACGAACGAATTGGCATGTGTAAATTAGGATTATCATACAATTTCTGCATTACATCATTAAGACAAGGCGAATACTCTAAATCATTCTTTATTATTTCATCGGCAAGTTGCCAGTTACAACTTTCGTCCGACGATTCATCACCGTCAAGATCGATTACAAGAGGTTCAATGTCATTTAATACAAGACCTTCACTATAATCGAGCCCGGCTTCGGTATCAGCTTCATCTCCGCTGTCCGTGCCATGGGCTGATGGTTCAGTTTCGGACTCAGCACCATATAGAAGGGAGTCAGTAAAATAATTTTATAACCCCTTGAATGGTTGCTTATCCGCGACCACTGTCTTAACCTCCTCATTAGTGTCGACATATTTTAAACACTGATGGAGGGTGGAGGGAACTATAAGATTACCGTGGATCCATGGACGACCCAACAGTAAATTATAGGAAGTTTCTGCATCGATCACATAGCATGTAACCTCAGACTTCAAATCTCCAAGTTGACACTTCACCCGGATTTTTCCTAACGGTCTTGATCCGCTAGTGTTGAATCCATAAATGACAGTTCCCGTTGAGGCTAACTTACTGGCGGGAATCCCGAGGTGGTACATCAAACGAAGGGGCATGATGCTAACAGCGGAACCCGGATCGACTTGAATCCGGTTGACCATGCTCGAACCGATATATCCAGTAAAGTATAGCGGTCTATCATGCTTTGAGTTCCTGACTTGCATATCTTCCTTTGTGAAAGCGATGCAAGGGAATTTAGTGGCTGCCAGATTACAATGCTGCACCGACGACTCTGGCTCTTCAGGCATTGGTTTAATCTGAGTGAGGAATACCTCAGAATCAGCCAAGGCTTCTTGTAAAGCTATCCTGGTTTCCTTCGAGAGGCGCAATAACTCGTACAGCGTGATCCTTGCTGGGATATTGGCTAACTGAGTCATGACATCGAAGCGGTATGGGGCATTTGAACTTTCCGGTTTGTCTCGTCCAATTGGTTTACTGAAACGAGACTGCTTCGGAATTTGAACTTCTTTGGGTTGAGGTTCTTTTTCTTTCTGCTTAACAACTCTCTGAGGTCTCTCGGTTGCTACGGGTGGGGTCGCATCCACCCCCAGTTCTGCTAGAGTTTTACCATTAGGATTAGGAGCTTCAGGATACTGGTAATGATATTCATTTCCACCTCTTGTTGCGAAAACTTCCTGTTCTTCATCAGAAAGTGGTAGAGCTGCTATCTCCTCATCGTTCTTCTCAGGAATCGCCGAGGCTCCGTAACAAGACTTTTCCTTTCTTTTGCCTTTTGACTTCTTCTTCGACGTGGATGTCGTCCACTGTTCGTCTTCGAGCAGATCCGGATGAACCCAAAGGATTTCGCCGTTAGGGGCCGTATGTGATACTAACCCTTTTTGACGCTGTCCATGAGGGTCATCATTGATGGTTTGCATCTTGACCTCTGACACCGGCTCGGCTTGAAACCAGGATAATGGAACTGATCCAAAGCTAACAGAGACTGCGTTGGCGCCCACCTTCTTCTCCTTTGGCTTCGGGGTCACAATACCAACATCAATCAAGGTCTGTATCTTGTCTTTCAAGACATAACACGCCTTAGTGGGATGGTGGACCCTCCTATGATACGCACAGTATTTCGGGTCATTGGTTTTCTTCGCTTCCTCTTGGTTTGTGACCGGTGGAAGCTTAATCTTGTTATTATCCAACAGATATTTGAAGATGACCGGCACTTCATCATCTTTGAATGAATACTCCTTTGGAAACCTGGGCTCAGAAGGCTTAAACTGCTTCTGAGGCTGCTGATTCTGATTTGGCGCCAGCTGGAATGATGACTGCTGCGGCTGCTGTTGAGGCGGCTGTTGTGACGTCTGATGCGCGTCGACAGCGGCTCCTGACCCTCTTTCCCTGCCTCGAGGATTGAAGTTCTGTTTCTGGTTTTGATTATTGTTTGATGGCTGACCCCTTTCCAAATTCCTCCTTTTGAGAAATCGTTCAGCCTGTTCACCTCTAACCTTCAACTCCTTCCAGGTCTTAGAGGGTACAACCCCCATTATCTCCAGCACATCCAAAGACAGATTGTTGTGATATGTCTGCAGGATGAATTCTTCGGTGAGTGGATCTCTGCAGTTTACCGCTTTGTTTCGGAATCGTTTGACAAAGACGTCAACCGATTCCCCATTCTTCTGCTTCTCGTCCAACAACGAGCCAATGGACACCTCCGTGTCGTCGTTGAAGAAATTAGTGAGGAACAGTTCTTCCATATCTCCCCAGCTATTGATGCTTCCGGGTTTCAGGCGTCGGTACCAATCGAAGGCAGGCCCGCGCAGGGTTCCTACGAATGACCGTACCATCAGGGCTTCATTCCCTGATATTGCGCCGAGATGTGACTTGAAATAAATCAAGTGCTGAGTTGGTGAACCACTGCCATTAAAAGGAGTAAAGTTAATCAAATTAAATTTAGGGGGATAAGGAATTAGATCCCACTCCCTCGGGTATGGATATGGAATGCCCGTCTTCTTCACTTCCTGGGCCGTCATTAGAGCATTGACTTTGCTCTCAAGATCCTGCATTTTCTTGTCTTCCTCTTCAGTCTTTTTCAGATGAACTTGAAGAGTTGATTTGGCCGGACCGCTTCCAGAATCGTATTTATCTGTAGGAGGATCATCAAAGACAGTTTCGTCTTCTTTGTCATCATCCTCAGTTATATGTACAGGCTTAGCATTGCGTTTACTGGATTCTGCTTTTTGGCTTGATTCCGGTTGGTGCTGTTGAGCCTGCAAGTCTCGTACCTGCTGCATTGTCAGCTCCATCTCCGTTCTGATCTCAGCTCTGATCTCTTCGCGTTGTTTGGCCAACGCTTCCTGCAGTATCTGAGCTAACTGGTCCGGCGTGATGGCGAATGATTCTCTCGCTCGTCCCACGCTGGATGCGGTATCGTCCGAAGCGACCGCAGAACAGGTATCTGATAGTTCTTCTTCTGACGATAAACCTTCGTGCATCCTCTTGTAGTCTCGGCGTCGGTTGGCCCTTCGTTGCAACCGCTTCATTCTTTGAGAAAGACCCCGCTCAACTCTTCCTTCTGAAGAGAAATCAGGGTCAGTGTTGACTATTTGTTGTTTTCCTCTGCCGGTCATATTAATGGTGACCTCAGGGAATTCATCTTGCCGCCTTGCAGTCTTTCTCTGGTTAAAACGTCTCATTTTGGATTTCGACGCTTCGGTTGACAGTCTTTGAAACACAGAAACTCGTCTTGGGGTTTGTGAGCAGCCGCATTCTGTTAATACTGCCTTGATGAGTCTTTCGCATGCGCAATGAGACTCACCTTCTCGGGCAATCCTTTTTCTTGAATTATTATTTTGATAGTACAGCTCATCACTGCCGTGATTTGAGCAACCTATCTCTGGTTTGCGAACCTTGTTAACATGCACAGGACGATTATTTGTCGTTTCTGAGCGATCCAAGGTTAAGTTTTTAAATACACTCCCTTGCGGGAGTGGAGTCTTCACAGGTCCTAAACGATCATGAACTGGTATTCTTTTGTCTTGGACCGGGTTAAGTCTGACAGGAGGGTGTTTACGACCCCCTGTGTAGGAAACTATCAAGGGTTTGCTTGCTGGACTCGGTGTTTCTTTCATTGGGGCTTTGCCTCGATCGTCAGCCAAAGGACCGAGGCGATCCGCCATAGTTATCTTGAATTTGGATAAATCTGGGCTAACCCAGGGTTTTATTGGTGATGAAGCAGACGCTGTTGTAACAGAAGGACTAGGAATAGGTGTCAATGGAACTGCAGCCTTGCGACGAGCATCATGACCAGCTGAAGTGCCGCGACAATCCAAACCGTCGCGGTTGAATGAGTTGCCGCGGCAGTTGGTGCTGCCGCGGTTGAATGAATTGCCGCGGCGGTTTGTGCTGCCGCGGTTGAAGACTGCATCGTCTTGTGATTTTTGGGTACTTTCGGTTTTGGGGACCCAAATCTTACAGCTTTTTGGTGTTCTTTCACACACCATTTCCTTCTTGTTCTTCTGATCTTGTTGACGAAGTGCACGGGCACGAGCGGCTTTTACTTTACGCCGTTGAATCCGTTCTTTCAAGGTTGAACGAGCCCTTTTGACTAGGGTCCATTCTTCCTTTGTAAGTTTTGCAGAAACATGATTATCTTGTTGTTGAGGCAACTGGACCACATTTCTGTTCCTTGACTTTAGGTCCGCGTAGTAGTGGACCCCGTCAGTTTGTTGCATGGCCTTAGCCAGTTGTCGAGCACGGCGTTGGCGTTGCCTCTGACGAGCTCTCTTCGTCAATGTTGGTGAACTATCCATCAGCGACTCCTTAATGGGTTTGGAGTCTTTCGGGGCAGAGGTATTGTAGAGAGATTTTTCATCAACTATTGGGCCGGAATCTTCATCTGCGGCCTTTGTAGAGACTGTAGACTTGTAAACTTTCTTAGGAGAAGAAATCTTCCTGCACCTGCGGAGTGAGGAGGATTTTGAGGATGAGGACGACAAGTATTCCTCGAATTTGGCTTGATCGAATTCGTATTCGATCTCTTCAGTGACGATAATTTTTATCGGCTGCGACACGGCGGCTTCGGCAGCGAAGCCGCTGGCTCCCACTGTGGTCGCCAGTTTGTTTTCAGCAAAAGTTGTTTCCATTGTAGATTCCATTAACCTTCTTTCGATTACAGAAAAATTACAATGAAAATAAGAAAAATTACAACTTTTGAAGAAAATAACACAGAATTCGTTTATCGAACACTGTTTTGTGGGACTTTGCCTGTGCCGGGAGTGCTTTAGCTCGTGGACCACCGATTCGAAGATCGTAAGGTTGTTTTGATATCCTTCCTTCGTTTATCGAAGTATGGATTTGAAGCGAGTATCTTATCGATGTAAGATATTCACTCTTCCAAAGATCAAGTCTGAGCTAGATCTCTAGGAATCACCGAATGATGCTTGTCAAAGGGTGAAAATTCTCTCTTTCTTCCTCAAAATCTCCAAAAGCTCAAGTCTCCTCTGCTCCAATCTGCTCTCTCTGCTTTATTCCGTGTATAGGAGGGTATTTATAGGGGTAGAAGTGCACCACAGCGAATATAAGGCAAAATAACTGCCTAAGTGTTCACTCTTTGGCCGCTGCAGTCTACACTGCCGCGGCTATTGGCGCGGCAGTATAGACTGCCGCGGCCGAAGAGGTAGTTACCAGCACGTTCCATCGTGCTTGAAACCGCTCTCCCACGATCTTTAACCACTTTTTACGTGGTTTAACTGCTTATCCACGTCAGCACACGTTCTATTTCTGATATTTCACCACGTGGACTTCAAAAAACTATCGTATAACTACCTCGTAACCGCCACAGAACCCCTCTACAGTAGCCGCGGCAAGGTTGACTACCGCGCTGTAGCCGCGGCACCATATGCTACCGCGCTACAAATGCGGCACCACAAGTCGCCGCGCCTTAGCCGCGGCGCCATCAGTTGCCGCGCTTCAGCCGCGACACCATGGGCCATGTGCACATGTCGTTTTGTTGAGTTGTTTCTTTTAAATGATCTCTTCTGGTATTTGGATGTCTGTGAGCATTTTTTTTGACGCCTACAGTAACTCTCGGATGAGTTTAAGAACTCTTGAACGAGTTTAACTCTTGAACGAGTTTAAACTCTGTAGATAGAGTTGTTAGAACCGAAAATTCTGTTAATGATCAAGCTGTTATCTGTTGTCGAAGAATCCTCTCAGATTT
>BQKN01048754.1:0-16326 GCA_022839385.1 Asparagus kiusianus | reverse complement strand
TGTAACAGAATCATCAATGAAGAATAACACAATTTCCCGCGCGAACAATCTGGCGACCACAGTGGGAGCCACCAGCTTCGCTGCCGAAGCTGGAGTGTCGCAGCCGCGGATCTCGATCCCGGTGGTGGAGGAGGTCGAGTACGAATTCGACCAGCAGAAATACGAGGAGTACGTGTCCTCGTCCGGATCTGCCGCCTCCCCCAAGTCCAAGAAGTTCCAGAAGTTCTCCTCCAGGAGAAAAGTCCGTTGGTGTGATGAAGCTGAAGCCACCAACGACGACCTCACCCCAACCGACGCCGAAGCTGCGTTAGGTGAAGTCCTACCGACCTCAAAGAAGGTCAAATCCGCCATTGAAGGCGTGGTGACTCTCTCCAAGAGAGCCCGCCAGAGGCAACGTCAACGCCTCGCGAAGCAATTCGCCAAGGCCATGGAGTCCGTTGACGGGGTCCGCTATCACGCGGACCTGAAGAACAAACGAGGCAAGCAGCCTCAACAGCAAATGCAGGGTGGTTCCTCCAAACCATCTACAATGGAGTGGGTCCGTGTCAAACGGAATCGCTCAACGCTGGAGGAGCGCATCCGCAAGCACCGCGCGTTATCCGCGCAAGCACGGGCCAAAGCTGAGGAAGCCCGTCGCAAACTACAGAAGGAGGTGGTCAAAAAACCGCCACCTACTCGCAAGATTTGGAGGCCAAAGTCTGAAGCGGTTCAGGCTAAGGAGCAAAACCCGCAGCCTCCAAAAGTTCGGACGCCGGCAAGTCAACCCAAACGGCCGGTGATTGTCGCAACTACCCTGGGAGATCCCGCAGGACCATCCCAGAAGAGAAGATCAGTTTTGGAGCGCCTCGGCCCACTTCCGAAGGAACGAGGTAAAGCTCCAATTCAGGAACGCTTGGGGCCAGTGAAGAAGTCCCAACCAATACAGCATGCTGGGGGTCGCCGCAACCCTCAACACCTGGAGCAAACCGCAGCACCCAAGCGCACAACTTTGCGCATAGAAGTGCAAGATTCCGCTGAAGATTCACGTCCACAAAGACGCGTTTCGAGGCGTATAACTCTCGAGAGCCCGAAAAAGACAATTATTCCTCAGAAGGAAACGTTGTCATCTGATGACGACAACGTTATACCTGAGAGATCGTGCCAACACACGATAGCTTGCTCTGACCTCCAAACAGATGAGCTGTACTATCGTGCCGGGGGTACGAACAAATCTAGAAAGAGGAGCCCTCGAAGATTCGGGAATCTATGTCCTTGTTCAAATCTCATTCGGGCAGTACTGTCTGAATGCAACTGTGTAAAGACAGTCCCCGAAAGAGTTTCCGTGTTTGAGAGACTCAGCAATGAAGCGCCAAAGCCAAGGCCCAGGCGTTTCCGAAGAAAAAGAACGATGGTCAAGGACGGTGAACATTCAAGGGTCACCGCCAACATGACCAGCACAGGAATGACGGCTCAGGATAACCCCGAGACGATTCCAGAAACATCCCGACCCAGGACTCGTTTACAATCTGGGGCTATCATTCGCGCAACGTATGGTAGAATCCGAACAAGAGTACCTTCGGGAGATGAAGAATCAGATGCTGGCTCCGCAGTGGCGTCTGATAATACAGTGTCCAGTGAGGGACAGCCCCGCGAGTCGCTCATGATAAGTGCGGAGCAGGTGGCCAAGATGCTTGAAGATGCCATGGCCAAACAACAAGAAACCTTTAGGTTCGAGATGCAAATGGCCATGCAGAACATGAGAGAGATGCATGACCAACAACTTCATGCATTAAGGCACCAACAAGGCGAACCAAGTCAGCCCAACCAGAACAACCTGGAAGAGGAGGGCACAAATGAAGCTCGCAACGCTAATAACCCTCCCATCAATCCAGGGAGTGGTAATGATAATACCAGTGAAGACACAGGTGAAAGCTTAAAAATTAAGAATCTCGAGAACAAAATCAACACATTGATTTCTGCTCAAGAGACTAAGAAGACGGGCATTCCCTGTCCTTACCCAAGAGAATGGGAATCGATCCCATATCCGGCGAAGTTTAGTCTAATTAACTTCACGCCGTTTAACGGGATGGGTTCACCAACTCAGCATTTGATTTATTTCAAATCGCACTTGGGAGTCATCTCAGGTAATGAGCCTCTGATGGTGCGGTCATTCGTCGGCACTCTTCGCGGAGCTGCCTTCGATTGGTATCGTCGCCTCAAGCCAGGAAGCATAAACAGCTGGGATGACATGGAGACGAAATTCCTCGCGAATTTCTTCGATGACGACACCGAAATTTCAATCGGGTCGTTGCTTGATGAAAAGCAGAAGGACGGAGAATTGGTCGAAGTCTTCGTCAAAAGGTTCCGGAATAAGGCGATGAATTGCCGGGACCCGATCAGCGAGGAATTCATCCTCCAAACCTGCCACAACAACCTCTCACTGGACGTTTTGGAAGCAATGGGCACAGCTCCGTCCAAGACATGGAAGGACTTGAAGGTCCGAGGTGAGCAAGCTGAGCGGTTCCTTAGAAGAAAGAAGGCGGAGAGAGGCCAACCGGCTACAAATCCTCCAAAGCAGAACTTCAATCAGAAGGGAAAAGGTAAAGCTCAGGTTAATGCTGTTGATGCTAATCAAACCTTTCAATTGCAACCTCAGCAACAGCAGCAACAGCAGCGAGCTCCACAGCAATCACAGCCACATTGGCAGCAGCGGTCGCAGAAGCAAAAGTCTTCGGAGCCGAGATTTCCTAAAGTCTACTCCTTCAAAGATGACGAAGTTCCCGGCATCTTCAAATATCTGTTGGAGAACAACAAAATCCAGCTGCCTGCAATTGTGGATCATGAAGGAGCCACCAAGGTGACAGACCCGAGGTACTGCGCGTATCACAGGGCGGTTCACCATCCTACGAAATCCTGCTACCACCTCAAGGACAAGATCCAGGCCTTGATCGATGTAGGAGTCATAACTCCGAAGCCGGCCAAGAATGTGGGAGCAAATGCAGTGTCCATCAGTTTTGGATCGGTGCCTACGGATTGGTTCCAGCCTAAGCGCGTCACCAAAGTCGGGATGAAGACGGTGAACGACGATCCGCACGGACAGCGCCAAAAGGGACTCGTGCCACACACAGCTCCAAACGGTGAAATTCTATGGGTGCACCCCGACCTAATCGGAGATGAACAATGGGCTGGATCGTCATCCAAGAAGAAGTCCAAAGGGAAAGGGAAGTCTTGTTATGGAGTCTCTGCTATCCCGGGTGAAGAGGATGAAAGGATCACCACTTTTCCACTCTCCGACGAGGAACATGAGGTCTTTACGACCCGAAGTGGGAATCAGTACCACTTCAACTATCCGTCACATAGTGAACAAGCAGCTAAGCTAGGGGTGACAAAACAGGGACCACCCAAGACTATCACAGAGATGGGGGTGATCCCAATTCCCAAACCGGCTGAAGATGTTCGACGACAACCGGTTGATAAACAGAAGGAAAAGAGGCCCGAAGAGGTACAGAATCCGAAGCAGTCTCGTTTCAGTCGTCCGATTGGAAAAGACAAACCGGAGAGTTCAAAAAACCCTCGCGCCTTCGACATTATGGCTCAGCTAGCTAACATTCCAGCGCGGATAACATTGTACGAGCTGTTGCGGTTATCCAAGGAGACTAGAGAAGCCTTACAGGAAGCCCTGGCAGATTCAGAAGCATTCCTCACAAGGGTCAAACCAGTTTCTGAAGAACTGGATACGCTAGCCCAACAGTGCAATGTGGCAGCTAAGAACATTCCCTGCATCACCTTCACCAAAGAGGATATGCAGACGAAGAATTCAAACCACGATCGGCCCCTGTACTTCGTCGGGTACATTGGCTCCAGCGAAGTCAACCGGATCCAAGTAGATCCGGGTTCCGCTGTGAGTATTATGCCGCTTCGCCTAATGCACAGCCTGGGAATCCCAATCAGCAAGTTGGCGTCAACAGGCACAGTCATATACGGATTCAACACCAGCGGGTCAAGACCTTTGGGTAAAATCCGGATAAAGTGCCAAATGGGCGATTTAAAGACGGAGGTCACGTGCTACGTGATTGATGCTGAGACATCCTATAACTTACTATTGGGTCGGCCTTGGATCCATAGTAACGTTATAGTCCCCTCCACTCTACATCAGTGTTTGAAATATGTCGACACTGATGGAAGAGTTAGGACGGTGGTCGCGGATAAGCAACCATTCAAAGGGTACGAGAATTATTTCACAGATTCTCTCCTTTATGGTAATGAATCCGACACAGAACCATCGATCCAAGGCACGGACAGCGGAGAAGAAGCTGATTCCGAAGCCGGATTCGATTACAATGGTGGTTTTGTTTTTAATGACATTGTACCCTTTGTAATCAATCTCGACGACGAACAGTCGTCAGATGGCGGTTGTAACTGGCAACTTGCCGAACCTGAAATAAATAATGGTTTAGAGTACTCCTTGTCTTTTGATGATGTGATAAAGGGATTGTACGATAATCCCGAATTGTGTATGCCGCTCCGATCGTCGTATGTAACGAAGAAGCATCTCCAACACTCTTTCGGAACAACTCAAATTATTCCCGCCAAAATAGGGGGACAAAAAGAAGTGATCTTCGGTAAAGGAGAAAGTCGTCCGGTGCCAGATCATTTCCTAAGAGAGGATGAAAATGGTGACAAATCTGGTTTACATCTATCTAAGTACAGTTCAGAAGCGCGCAAGCTCATGGAAAGACAAGGGTATGATTTCACACTCGGAGAAGGTCTATACTTCGATCGAGGTTCCCGTGTCCCAGTCAAAGCGGCATATGTACCAAAGGGTAAACCGGAGGGATATTATCGTCACAAGAGGGGCTTAGGCTACGTTTCGTCAGATGACGAATGTGGCTGGCAGATCATCGATCAAATTGCTAACAAGGCTAAGGACGGGTATTTGCCAGATTCTTCAGCTGAAGATTCCGACACAAGTTTGGGAGAAGTATTCAAGGCCTTAATGTCGAACATGACTACGGCTGATCCATCTACAATAGAAGACGACGATCAAATGCAAACGTGGGAGGACCCATGGGTTCATCACCTGAACATGCAATATGGTGATAGGTTCGAACAGAGAGAGCCACCCACCGAAGACGAGGTAGTCCAAATCAATATGGGTGATGAAGACAGTCCAAGGCCCATATTCATCAGTGGTAGTCTTCCATCAGATGAAAAGGAGGAATTAATTGCCTTGATCAGAGAATATATCGACGTCTTCGCCTGGAACTACGAAGACATGCCAGGGCTCGATCCCAATGTGGCGATGCACCGCCTCGACATCAAGCCGGATGCCAAACCTGTCAAGCAACAGCAAAGACGGTTTCGTCCGCAGATCATGGAAGCCATCGAGGCTGAAGTTAAAAAGTTGATCGACTCAGGGTTTATCCGGGAAGAACAACATCCAGACTGGTTAGCCAATATCGTTCCAGTCATGAAGAAGAATGGCAAAATCAGGATTTGCATCGACTTCAGGAATCTGAACGAAGCATGTCCAAAAGATGATTTTCCTCTCCCAATCACGGACGTCATTATCGACAATACGTGCGGATTCGAAAGAATGTCCTTCATGGACGGCTTTTCGGGGTATAATCAAATCAAGATGCACCCGGATGACGAAAAGCATACGGCATTCAGAACGCCCCTCGGTATTTTCTGCTACACGGTGATGCCATTCGGTCTGAAGAATGCAGGTGCCACATACCAGCGAGCGATGACTAAGATTTTCCAGAAACACCTCAGGAAAACAGTTGAATGCTACGTTGATGATTTGGTGGTGAAAAGCCGCAGCAAGGAAGATCACATCAAAGACTTGAGAACAATGTTTGATCTCATGCGGAGTCATCAATTGAAGATGAATCCCACAAAATCCTTCCTCGGAATGTCCAGCGGAAAATTCCTTGGATTTGTCGTTACCACCAAGGGTATACACATAGACCCAGACAAGGTAAAGGCAATAAATGAATTGCAACCCCCGAAGAACCTAAGGGAACTCAGAGGATTGCAAGGGCGTTTAGCGTATATCCGGAGATTCATTTCAAATCTTTCCGGGAAGTGCCAACCGTTTTCGAAGCTAAACAAGAAAGGCGTGTCGTTTATTTGGGACGATGCTTGCCAGAAGGCATTCGAAGATATCAAGGCATATCTGATGAATCCACCTGTTCTTGTTGCGCCAAAGTCAGGTAAACCGTTCTTGATTTATATCAAGGCGATGAACCATTCGATAAGTGCTTTATTAGCACAAGACGATGATAATGGTCACGAACAGGCAGTCTATTATCTAAGTCGGACCTTGATAGGCGCCGAGTCTCGATACCCGATGATCGAGAAAGAATGTCTTGCATTGGTGTTTGCGGTGCAGAAGATGCGACATTACTTAGTCGGCCAGACGATTTATGTCATTGCCAGTGTTAATCCGGTACGAGTATTCATGACTCAACCAGGTTCGATGAATTGGCGGTTGGCAAAGTGGGCTCTTCTTTTGTCCCAGTATGATCTGCACTTCAAACAGCAGAAGTCGGTCAAAGGACAGGCAATTTGTGATCTTTTGGCGGCGAGCCCGACAACAGATACGGTGGAAGTGTACGATGACTTGCCAGATGAAACCCACGAGGTTAATACTACGTCACACCAACAAGTATGGCAGTTATATTTTGATGGTGCCTCGAGAGCAGTCAATAAAGCAGTAACTCCGGGGTGTCCTAAGGTCACTTCTGGAGTTGGAGTTGTCTTAGTTTCCCCAGGGAAGCACGTGATGCCTCGAGCTTATTCGCTGACGAGTCCATGCTCTAACAACGTAGCCGAGTATAACGCACTCCTCATAGGACTCAGTTTCGCCAAGGAGCTGGGGGTCGAATATCTCGAAGCCTTTGGGGATTCTCAACTAATTGTCAACCAAGTTCGTGGGGAGTATGAAGTCAGGAACCCAGATCTGATTCCATACCACCAAGAGGCCGTCAGAGTGGCAGATTCTTTTGAAGAATTTTACATTGAATACATCCCGCGTCTTCAGAACGCTTATGCAGATGCACTGGCAGCACTAGCAGTATCACTCGCGCAACCGCCCGAAACTGAACTGTTAGTCACAGTAAGATCACACCAACTCTGCGTACCCATATACGATATGGATATTGAAGAGGAGGATGATAAAAACGAGAACGCTAAAGAGGTGAACTCAACCCAAATCGGGTCCGAGTCCCGAGATTGGCGCTTTCCCATTATTGATTACGTCCAATATGGCATTTTACCAGAGGATGTAAAAGAAAAAGAATCTATCCATCGGAGAGCACCACGGTTCTTTTACAATACCGAGACCCGTACGCTGTATCGCCGGGGGTACGATGACTTGCTTCTCCGATGCCTTTCGAATGAAGAAGCAAAAGAAGTTCTTAAGGAAGCACATGAAGGAGAATGCGGTGCGCATCAGCCTGGTCCCAAGCTGTATGATCGAATCAGAAGAATGGGATATTTCTGGCCAACAATGGTTCGTGACGCGATTGAGTACGCTCGAGAATGTCACGCTTGTCAAGTACATGCAAACTATATGCACCAACCACCGGAGCGGTTACACACGTCAACCACGTCTTGGCCATTCGAGACATGGGGTATGGACATTGTCGGTCCTATCTTCCCTCCTTCAGTAAAAGGTGATCGATTCATCCTCACTATCACCGACTACTTTTCAAAGTGGGCTGAAGCCGTTCCGCTTAAAGAAGTAAAGACGAACAACGTCATCAACTTCATCAAGCATCACGTCATATACCGACATGGCGTGCCGAGGCGGATCATTCATGATAATGGTCCACAATTCATAAGCGACGCCTTCATCCGGTTCTGTGACAAATTCAAGATCCAAGATGTTTCGTCAACACCTTATTACCCTGCCGCTAACGGATTAGCTGAGGCTTTCAACAAGACGATCATCAAGATCTTATCGAAGCTTGTGAAAACCAACAAACGGGATTGGAACGATAAACTCGGAGAAGCACTCTGGGCTTATCGCACTACCATACGCACACCTACGGGAGCTACTCCATATTCGTTGGTCTACGGATGCGAAGCTGTGCTACCGTTGGAGATTCAAATCCCCTCCCTTCGGATCGCTCTCGCAACGGAGATGACGACCGAAGAGCAGCATCAGAAGCGTCTCGAGGAACTCGAAAGGTTGGATGAAAAGCGCTTGGAAGCTCAACAACACATCGAGTTCTATCAAGCAAGGATATCCAGAGCCTTCGACAAAAGGGTTCGTCAAAGAAGCTTTAAAGAAGGAGACTTGGTCCTTGCTGCGCGCCGACCGATAATCCTCACCTCTAAGAAGAAAGGTAAATTCGAACCTAAGTGGGAAGGACCGTTTGTAATAGACACAGTCTATTCGAACGGTGCTTATCGCTTAATTTCTTTAGAGGGTAACAGGCAATTAATGCTAATAAATGGGAAGTTTTTGAAAAAGTACTATCCCTAGTACGTTCAGGACAACTCATTTATCGGGAAGTTCCTTGGAGAATATTACACTTAATATTCTAGAGGATAACCCAATTTTATTTTACCACCAAAATCCCTCGCTGATCAATTTCAATTGACAGTGAGTCCACCAAAAAGGTTCACTCTCAGTTCGGAGTCCCCTTTCGATGAACGAAAGAACTCCATTTCTTTTCTCTTGGGCTCAACCTTTTTATGGTTGTGACTGAAGTTGAAATTTCTCTTCGATAAACGAAGAACTCATCTTTCGATCTGATAACCAATCCTATAAAAGGAAAGTTTATCAGTATCTTCCAGATTCTCGGAGTGGAGATCCCACTTCTAGTTTCCTTCTTGCACTGGAAATAGAATATAAAATTCTTCCTTTCCAGAATCAAGGAATAGAATATAAAATTCTTCCTTCCTTGTTCGGGGAATAGAATATAAAATTCTTCCTTCCCCACACCCACTCTTTTTCCAAAATTTACCAATTTAGGATTCATCCTAGGTATTTTATCCCGAAACCTAAGCAGGGATAAGCCTGCGCCTAACACGCGCTGCCGGTTTAGTCTTTCTCCGAAGAAAAAGACACCAGAGTTCGATTCTGAGGTATTTTATCCCGAAACCTAAGCAGGGATAAGCCTGCGCCTAACACGCGCTGCCGGTTTAGTCTTTCTCCGAAGAAAAAGACACCAGAGTTCGATTCTGGGGTATTTTATCCTGAAACCTAAGTAAGGATAAGTCCGCGCCTAACACGCGCGGCCGGTTAGTTCTTAACCGTTAAAAAGAACACCCGTCCGCATATTCAACATTGTGGCTGGTTGTTGTTAATAACACCGAAATCCATGCCTCATACGCATGGGGAATTTCATCCTGAATCCTAAGAAAGGATATGTCGAGGCCTAACACGCGTCGCCGGTTTGATCTTTACCCGTAGAAAGAGATACCAGAGTCTGACTCTGGGGACCTTTATCCCGAAGCCTAAGTAGGGATAAGCCAACGTCTAACACACGTTGCTGGGTAGCCTATTCCCATGACAATGGCAAAGTCTACATATTCAAAGTTGTAGCACAAAGTCTAAAGGAGTTCATTCCTTTAGCAGAACGTCACATGCGGAACGGATTTAAACAATCCGCACGTAAGCCCGACTCAAACGGTAGTCGGTAAGAGCACACCAAATCCGTTGAAGGCTGAGGGTTTGCCAAAAATCCTAAGTCAACGTCTCATACACGTTGCTGTTTAGTCTTTTCACAAGAGAAAGACGAAGTCTACGTATTCAATATCGTAGCACTAAAAGAGTTAACTCTTTTAGCTTAACGTAACGTGTGGAACGGATTTAGACAATCTGCACGCTAGCCCGACTCAAACGGTAGTCGGTAAAGGCTAATCAAACCCGTTAGAGGCTGGGGGTTGGCCAAAAATCCTAAAGCCAACACCTAACACGTGTCGCCGGGTAGCCTATTCCCATAATAATGGCGAAGTCTATGTATTCGACATCATAGCACGAAGTCTCAGAGAATTCAATCTCTGAGCGCAACGTTACATGCGAGCGGATTTAAACAAATCGCATGCTAGCCCGACTCAAACGGTAGTCGGTAAAGGCATATCAAACCCGTTGATGGCTGAGGGTTTGCCAAAAATCCTACGAATATTGTGGTCAATCATTTCAATCGGAATGACGAATCATAATAAAGATAAAAGGGAGATTCACTAAAAGAGTTAAAAGTCAAAGTACACAGCAGATAAAATCAAACATCAAGCCCGTGGCTAAAAATCTGCTGACTGAGCTTAGAAAGCTTATCATCATAAACTTGAATAAGCTCAGCCCTGATCGACTCCTCAGTGGCGGCCGAAGTCTTCGCAGCAGTCTCTTCTGTCTCGGATAGCTTCTGCTTCAAGGACTTCAACTCATCGGACAAAGCCGTACAGGTCTGCTGGTCCTGTGCTTCTGTCATCTGAAGAATGCCAAAAGTCTCCTCTTCTTCGCGGAGTTCTTTTCTAAGCCGATCTATCTTGGTCCCACAAGAAGTAATAGAAGAGCGGAGCTCGGCAAGTGAAGATAATCTGGTAGCAAGGCCGGTCTCAACCCGGGCTACTCGGTCTCGCTGCACCTGAACCTCAAGACTAGCAAGAAGCTGAGTCTCGCGCAGTGACTGTAAATGAGTCTCCAGCTCAGCAGCAATGAAGGAAGAGGCTCCGGTATCTCGAAGCTCACGAAACATCTGAAGCTCATGCTCTAGGCAATCGATATCGTCAACTATGGCCTTCGCCAAATCTGGGTATCCTGCTTCCCTTATCAAGTTGATTCTGGAATTAAGTAGAGGTTTAAACTGGTGAAGTGAAAGTCCATCGTGAAAGAGCTTGCCGATCATAGCATTCACAAAGGAGAAGAAGGAACGAACGTCTATGCAGATGACGACCTTGTCAGGATCGTCGTCAGATAACAACTCCTTCACTAAGACATGAAGACGAGAAGAACGCCCTACACAAAAAAAAAAAAGGAGAATTCCGTCAAAAGTCTTAATAAAAAAAAAAGAAGGAATAACACTCTTCAATGAGTTAACTTATACCTTCTTCCCCTTGATCCGCTGGGGGTAGTGGAGGTGTAACGGCTGCAGATGTATCAACTGGCGGAGTTGGTCTCGCAGCTGGCTCGACAGGGTCTTTCTCAACAAAAGCTCCTGCCAGATCCAAAACGGAATTCGCAGAGGCGTTACATTATAGTTGCATTAGTCAAAATTGGCTAGTCCTATAATTAACTCAGAAAGAAGCACATACCTTCAAAGGAACCATCCTCAGGGTTTTCAGCGAAGGCGGGCTCAGAAAACATGTCTCCAGGTAGCTGATCCTCAATCTGAGGTGAGCTATATATATAGCGCATCATAGGAGTGTCCGCAAACAAGCTTCCCGCGTCGAAGTCATCGATGGAGAACTCTGACAGAAGAGCATATAAGTGCCAAAAAGAAGTAAAGAGACTACAATTAATGGAAGTAAGTTACCTTTCACGGGTACATTAGCCTCTTCATTTCCAAGGTTCATCTCTTGCAAATTATCTGAAGGAGCAAGAGGTAGAGGACAGTTAGAAGGTACACAAATTCATTGGCGTATCATCTAAAGAAATACGTTGTCAGTGTTAGATGTACCTTGATTCACGGAATCGGGTCCTACATTGCCCGCCGCTCCAATGTCAGCAACCCCTGTAGGCCTCTCTACAGGGGGTAGCGGATCAGACTCATCGGGAGATATGGGGATTGGATCAGGACTCATCTCATGCTCCTCACGTGCTCCTATATAGAGAGAGAGAAGTATAAGTCAATGCACTGAGTAACCAGAGGAATAGTTCTCAGGATAATTGTTACCTCCATCACTGGCAGGATCATCACCAGCTAAGTCCGTATCAGAAGCTCGGGAAGCTGCAGGCAGCTTACGGACTAACCTCTTCCGCCTAGCAGTGGGGATCGAAGGTCTCGCCCGAGGAGGAGGGTAGAACTCTTCATCGTGATCAGCTGTAGTCCCTGAAACATGGACGATTATTGTCAGTTTCAATATTGCTAGAAAGTAGAAAGAAAAGATGAATAGCTAACCTCGCTCAGAGGAGTCATCACAATCTTCGGGATCTCCGCCGGAAGCCTCATCTGTAGAATGGAATGACCTATGGCCCTCTTCATCAAGTCGGCGAGTCTTATTCTGTATCCTCTGTGATCGAGCCCTCTCCCGAATCCTGCGCGAATCAACCCGAGAAGCTTCCTCGGCCTCTAGCTCCGCAATCGGCTTCACAGGGATAGTCTTGTTGGCTGCTAATAACCACTTGCAGCTCAAGAAGGTGAGATTCAACTGCCGATCAATACTCGGGAGGCTGAACCTAGCACCGGTACAGCCAGTCACGGTCCACAACCATGCACGAAGACCGTCCACCAAACCACTATGGGTCCGAAGCTGCTGGCGAGGATTCCCGATGTAAAGCTGATCGTAGCCAAACTGGCGAGCAAATCGGCAGGGTAGATATGGCTCTATAAAGCACTCATTCTTCACCCGGAAAGTTAGATAGCCAGGCCTGATGTTCATCAGCCAATTGAAGCAGCCAATGTCTAAGTGGGTCCGATTCTCTCTCGGCCTCTCATCGTCTGTCAAGCACTCGCCGTATCGGCCGGAGAACTGCGGGAAGCAAGTAGAGAACGCCCAACATTTGTGGACCTGCAGCTGCTGCCGGACATCAGAAAACCCGCGGCCTTCCCACCTACCATTTTCAAGCAACTGCAGCAGGGGGACAGAGTGATCTGTAGCGTTCGGCACCGACATCATGTCCGGACGGTGGAGGACGAACCAGGCCATCAAATAAGCGTAGGGAAACTCTACCTTAAGCGTGGGAATCTGACCTGGCAAATCGGTCTCCTTCCGTGTGAACGCATTGGAAAGCTGCCGAAGTCCTCGGTGAATGTTAGCCACCATCACCGGAAGAAGTGAGAGTTCCTTCTTATATGCGAGCTGAACTGCTGGGAAAAGTACCTCCAAGGGCAAGGTGTCCCCAGACTGGTATGGAACCACGCACTTCTTCAACCAGATAGCAAGAAAGCCGGCGAGAAGAGTCATCGGCTGAATCGGTGTGGTCGCATGCCATAAAAAAGACCTGAACTTGGTCTTCGCAGGAAAGCCACCCTCAGAACTGCTGGTGGTATAGGAACGAGCATCAATCTTCTTCAGTAGATGGTTCACCTCTGAAGGAGTGAGTGGGGCCAACTCACAAATATCCTCGCCAGAGCTGCTCTCCAAGTTCTTGAACAAATAGTTCGCGAACTGCTTCAGACTCACAGAGGCCTTCGTCCTCTTGGCTAAAGGCTCGGACTGCGCCAAAGCGATATGGTAATGGCAAGTAAGATCCCATAGAGTCTCGTAACGGTCGGGCATGCGATCCTTCAACTGACTCAACTCATGACTAGAAGGGAAATACTCCTGGTATAACATCTGCCCCATGGTCAAGCCAGAAATCCTATGCATCTCATGAAGAGTCAAGCCCAACTCCCCCTGACGGGTCAGAAAAGTGTTCGAGTCTGGATTATACAACTCGAACAAAGCACAGAAATGTCTCAAACTGACGGGCAGGCCATACATGGTGGCACGAACGGCGGTATACAAACCGCAAACATGCAACTCCTCGCCCCAGCGGCTCAAGACGTATGTCGTCATACGACTCCACCAAGACTTGTCCGAAGAGTGGACCCAACCATAAATCCTGTGACGAGTCGCAGGCATCTCCCGTCCTAGCGCAGCGAGGCGATTCCTCAAAGTCGAAGCAGTGGCGAGAAACTCGTTACGCGGTGGTGCATCCAGTCCCAACACTCCGGGATGCAAGCCGGTGATGTGACTCCTGCTTGAACCAGGAGCTGCCTGGTGGGTAATATAGCCGCAATGTACGCTCTCATGATCCACTGTCAAATGCCACGACATCTCGCGCGTCACGGCCTGACACCTGAGCTCAGTCAACGAGCGCTGTCGAGGAATTTCCGGCAAGTATATGAAGCCACCGCCGGTCTTGTGAAGCCACTGCTCAGCGTTGATGAATACGGCTTCCGGGTCATCGACAGAGTCACCAAATAGGAAATCACTCTTCCGAAGAGGCTGGGTAGAGCTGGCATCCTTCACAAAAGGAGCATCTGTGATCAGCTGGCGAATAGCTCGATGACCACCCTCCCTCACCACCTGTGCAACCTCAGCCGACGTGCCCGAAGCAAACTGAGGAATAGCTGGAATAGGGGAAGGATTGTCAGAGGTCGAATAATGATCGCCTCGACGCCCATAGACTGCGTGAGCTGAAAACGATCCAGAAGGATACCCCACTGCAGAATAAACAATTAAACCCGGGTTAGTCTCGGTTATAAAAGGAAATTGAACTCATCTTACAAATAGCTAAGATAGAGTCATTGCCTTATAAAGGGTGAGACGATTTGGCCACATCGTGCAATCATAAGATAGGGTGCATCTAGGATCCCTGCCTTATGAAGCGCAATGCAGCGTCAATTCGCCCCCCTTTATTTTGAGATATGGTTTTGGCCAAGCAAAGCATATCTTTGAAGCGTCGATCCTCACCAAGGAGAATCAAGGCTCTTCCCGATTGCCTCGCCAAGGAGAACAACGTGGGGTAAACAGGGACCAATTCGCAAATTATCAGAAAAAAGGGGTTAATTTGCAAAATTCCAAAAAAATGCCAAAGCGTCGATCCTCACCAAGGAGAATCAAGGCTCTTCCCGATTGCCTCACCAAGGAGAACAACGTGGGGTAAAAAGGACCAATTTACAAATTTTTAAGAAAAGAAGGACTAATTTGTAAATTTCCAAATATTGCCAAAAATGGCTCACCGGCGTAGGAAGGCGGCGCACCATCAACTGACATGGCAGGGGAACGACCTCTCGAAGAACGCGGCATGACGAGCTGCAAAATAAATTAAAAAAGGTCAGATCTAGAAAAAAGAGCACTTTTTTATCAGATCTACACCCCTAAAATATTAAATCGAGGCGTCAAATCACACCCTCGACCCTCACATATGATCCTACAAATGCATAAATTAAGTTGAGCATGAAAAAGATCAAATTTGTGGAGGATTTACCTGAAGAAAGGCTAGAGATCCAACAAAAGTGAGACCTTTTTGGAAACTCTCAGCACGCGCTCGAGGGACCTGAAAGAAATTCTAAAAAAAATGGGATTTTTGAGGGGCTTCTCAGTCAAAGATCCAAAGGAAGCCTAGATCCAGGATAAATATCAAAGTTTCGAGGAGAAAAGATGCTCGAGGGAAGAAAAAAATCAAAAAGAGGGAGAAAGGGGGGCCGGCCCTAGAAGAGAGGAAGAAAAGAGAAGAAACAAAGGAAAATTCCCTCTTTTATAGCCTTGAACCAAATCTGGTTGAACCAGACCAGACCAGGCTGAACCAGACCAAGCCCAAATTGGACCAGACTGAGTCAGAATGAGCCCGAATTGAGCCAGATTGAGCCAGATTGAGCCAGATTGAACCTGGCTGGACCTGACCAAGCCAGAGTGGACCAGAATGGACCAGAATGGACCAGATTAAGCCAGAATGAGTCAAATTGAACCAGTTTGGACCAATTTCGAACCCGTTTGAGCCAAATTCGAACCAGAACTCAAATTAGAGTTAAATTAAGCATCGAATTGATTTCAGATCAACCTATGGTTCAGTTCCTCACCTATTTAATCCCTCTCTCACATATTTGGAAGGTTTGGAAAGATTTGGAGCCCAATTACTGCCTTTTTTGGCTCATTTTCAAGCCGGTTCAGCTCATTTTGAATACGGAAATACTCCAAAAAAGTATACGAGTATAAACTGTTTCTTAATACTCCAAAAAGTATACGAGTATAAACTGTTTCTTAATACTCCAATAAGGTATACGAGTATAAACTATTCCCTATTTTTATTGAGAAGTTCCTGGAGAATATTCTCCTAAAAATATTCTTGAGGATAACTCAATAACACGACGCCGGACAACGCGTCTCAAAAGAAGACTCAACGCCGACAATTGAACAAAGGTTGCACGTTGAATCAACCAACAAAAGCTAATGATCGGAAAACTAAGAATCGACTTCAAGTTCAAATTCCGACGACGGTCAGACAATAAATGCAGCACCGGAATCCTCACAGGCGTTCTACAAAGCACTGAATGACCTGGGGGAATTGAAGGAAGCCAGAACAGAAGCCATTCCGAGGTCCCGCTATACCGACTTAAGGTTGGGACGATCACATCCAAAGTATTTCAGGCTCTTCTATAAAAGAACGAGACTAAAACACTTTGGAGGGGGTATCTGTAGGCGTATAAAATTGCCTATAGGTCCCTTAGCTTAGCTCAGCAC
>BQKN01048752.1:0-14219 GCA_022839385.1 Asparagus kiusianus | reverse complement strand
ACCATTCAGGCCCGAGAAGCGAGAGACGAGAAGGCAACTCGCCCAACCTCGGGAGGTCCTCCAAATCAGGAGCGCCAACCGAGGAGGACGGGACCATCCGCTCAGGTGGACTTCGCTTCTCAGGTCATATCCCTGACGCGAATAAACCACCCCAAGCGAGCGGGCCTCACGAACTAGGTGAATCCTTGAAGGCTGGCGAGCCTCGCCATAATCTTTTGGCGGATAAACGCAAAGGCAAGGAAGTGGTTGACACTTCGCGGACCCGCTCGTTCAAACAAAGAGTTGGAACTCGCCTACGCGCTGAAGTTCGCCCCAAGGCGAAAACCCGCCCGTCAAGGCGAGACCGCCTGACTCCAAAGCCATTGCATCCCACCCGGTGTACACAAGAGAGCACACCCAAAGACCTCTCGTGTACTCACACGAGCGATCCCTATGATGCTGGGGGTTGTCACCAACCGCCCACAGGGGATCTCCGAACATACCTCACTCGCAAACGCACTATACACGAGGCGAGCCCTCAGTGCCATTGCAAGAGACTCATCCACACCGTACTCGCCGATTGCCAATGCATAAGAACGACGAACCCCTCGGTGTTCGAGAGACTTTCTCAACAACCTTCTCAGCAGAGGCCCTCTCATCGAAGGCGTCGCCACCAAAAACGACGCACCGCTGACGACCTGGAACTCCCGGCCGCTACGGTCAACATGACGGACAAGGGTAAGGGGGTGCTCTCTGATTCTCCGGACTCAGACTCCATCCTGAGACCAAACTCTCGGTTCGCCCGGCCCCGACAAGAGGGCATATACCAGCGCACCCGTAGCCGTAAGGGGGTGAGCATTGGGTTTGATTATTCTACCCTAACACCCTCCTCCCACGGCGAAGACGAGGTTCATTTGGCGGCTGCCACGTCTCAAACCTCGCACTCGAGTCGGGAAGAACCTGCGAGAGTGCACATGACGGAGCTCACTCACGAGCAGACAATGACCCAAAGGCTGGAGCAACAGCAGGCGACCATCGACTCTCTAAGAGAGATGATGGAGTAACTATTGAACAAGAAGAAGAAGAAGAAGAGAGCCCAACGTCCCTTACCACGACGAACTGGGGACAGAGAATGGGTACCTCCACAACGTCCGGCGACGGAAACGGAGGACAACAGTAATCCACAGTCTGATTACTCCTCTAAGACATCGATAGGAACGTCACATACTGGTGATAGCACCCGTGACAAGAGGTTCGACGAGTTCCAGGATCAACTCAATGCGCTGAAACTTCAGTAAAACATGAACAAGCTGGGGGTGGTCTGTCCCTACCCCATCGAATGGGACACGATCCCATACCCAGCGAAGTTCAAACCGATTAGCTTAGTGCAGTTCGATGGTAAAGGCTCGCCCTCACAGCATATCTATTATTTCATGGCGCAGACCGGGTTCCTTACGGGGAATGACGCCATTCTTACGCGACTGTTCATCGGCACCCTAAAGGGGGTGGCTTTTGAATGGTTCCGCAAGCTGGAGCCCAGCACCATCAAGACATGGGCTGATGTCGAGAGACTCTTTTTGGCTCGCTTCTTCGACGACGACACGGAAGTGTCAATGGCCACCCTCCTGGCCGAAAAACAGCGAAAGTCGGAGTCGGTCAACGACTTCGTGAAAAGATTCCGGAACCGATCGGTCCACTGTCGAGACCAAGTCTCCGAGGCGACACTGATCAAGATGTGTCGCAACAACCTGTCGATCCACATCCTGTCCAAAATAGGCGCCGTGGAGACACGGACATGGAAAGAGCTTGTTCGTCAAGGCGAACAAGTAGAAAACATGATCAAGAGGCTAGAGGTCGAAGAGCCCCTGCCCAAGAAAGGAGCCGCAGAGCCGGCTGTGCCAAAGAATCCCCCTCGAACAAGAGGAAAGGAGATCATGGCTGTGGACTCTGCCCCAGCGCCAAAGACCGCTCCGAAGCCGAAGCCTAGGCAATTTGAACAACGCCCCCCGCGGCAGTATGACTTCAAAGAGGACCAGGTGGTGGCAACGCTCGATACTCTGCTCAAGAGTGGTCGAATCAAACTGCCTGAGGCTACAAAGCCTGAGGAGGCAGACAAAATTGGTGACCCGACCTACTGTGCTTATCACAGATTCCTCGGTCACCACACGACCAAATGCTACGTCCTCAAGGACAAACTCCAGGCCCTCTACGACGCGGGGGTCTTGAAGAAAGAGAAGGTTCAAAAGCAGGTGACCACCAACATGATCACCTTGAGCTTTGGAACGGATCTCCCAGAGGTGCATGCTCCAGCAGGGGTGATTCCCATCCCCAAGGCAGTTTTGAAGATCACCAATGACGATCCTCACAACCAACGGGAGAAGGGTTTGGTCCCACAGACCCTGCCATCAGGGCAGATAATGTGGGTCCATCCCGACCTCCTCAACGATGAGCAATGGACCACGCAACCTCCAAAAGGGGCCAAGGGAAAGCATTGCAACGTTGTCACGGCCATTCCCAACAAAGACAGCCCAGCGATGGCCGCCCTTACCGACTCCGAAGAGGACATCAATGTCTTCGCCACGAGAGCGGGAAAAGAATTCGCCAAAGAATACCCCACGAGGGCAGAGGGCCCAGCGGAACCTCCCAGACGGTCAGCCGCGATAACTCCTCCCAACCCAGAGGGGCCCAGCTCGAGCCGTCAACCTTTCCGGTTCAACGTGCTCACACAGCTGAAGAGCATCCCGGCGCGAATCACCATGTACGACCTCCTACGGTTGTCTAGGTCTACGCGCGAAGCCCTGTAGGAGGCGTTGGCGGATTCAGAGGCATTCTCGACCCACTTCTCGAAAGAGACGGAGACGGAACAGGAATGCGCGACTTGCTGCCAAGTCTCCGAGAGACGAGTCCCATGCATCACTTTCACCCCTGAGGACATGCTCATCAAGAGCACGTCCCATGACCGACCACTGTACTTCACGGGATACGTCGGCTCGGCGAGGGTAGATCGGATCCAAGTCGACCCAGGTTCTGCACTGAGTATCGTGCCCCTGAAGCTGATCAAGCACTTGGGGATACCGTCGAAGCGTCTGTCCTCGACCACCACTACCATTTTCGGCTTCAACGCCACTGGGACACGGCCGCTGGGTAAAATCCGCCTGAAATGCCGCATAGGCGACATGAAGACGGAGGTGACTTGCTATGTCATCGATGCCGAACCTTCCTACAACGTGCTCTTGGGACGCCCGTGGATCCACGGCAACCGAATAGTCCCATCCACCCTTCATCAATGTTTGAAGTACGTGGACGACTATGAGCGCGTGAAGACAGTGGTGGCCGACCGACAGCCCTTTAAAGGTGTCGAAAACTACTTCACGGACTCTCTGCTGTATCAAGACCCCGTCGAACCGCCAGTGGAGGAACCCGGAAGCGGCAACGAGGCGGACAGCGAACCTGAGTACGGCGACAATCTAATCCTAAACGATTTCGAGTCAATTGTAATTGGTTACGAGAGTCATCATGTAACCAACGCTGTTCAGGCGGAAAAAATTGTCATCAATGAAATGTCCGACTTTGCTTACGTGTCGTCTTGTTCTACGTCCGAGGATGAAGAACCCAACGACCTATGGTCGGAGCTCTACCGAAATCCTTCCCTGCACATGCCGGTTTGCTCGTCGTACGCCGCGAGGGGGCCGCCGATTGACTCGTCGCGAGCCATATTTGTTGTGCCGGCCCGAAATAAATATCGAAAGGATATTATTTTCGGCCGGATCGATCAGCCCTTGCGCACGCTCTGGGACGAGTCCGAAGACGAAGACCCAGCACCTCAGTTTTCACAATACAGTTGAATCGCGAAACGTATGATGAACGATATGGGGTATGACCTCACTCGTCTGGAGGGCCTCAATTACGGCCGAGGACGCAAGACGGTCATCCGACCCGCATACGTACCTAAAGGGAAACCCTCAAACTACTTCAACAGGACTAGGAGAGGCCTAGGCTACTCCTCCTCCTCGTCAGAGCTGTATTTCTGCGCCAACGAAGATTCCGACTATGCATGTTCAGGGGACCAATCGTAAGCAACCTCAGCGTGGGACTCGGATGTCAGCGTGAGGGACCTATTTGATGGCCTTACAATCAACATGGCTACGATGGATCCCGCCGAAATGGCAATAGACGAACAACTTTCACTCTATGACGAGACATGGGATCGCCATGTTAATGCTCAGTGGAGAAATCGCTTCGAGCAACGAGAACCGCCAACCGAAGACAAAATCCTCCAGGTGAACATGGGCACTGAGGCGAATCCCAAGCCCATATTCATCAGCGACAGCTTGCCTCCCCAAGAAAAAGAGGATCTCATCTCCCTCATACGGGAATACATCGACGTCTTCGCATGGAATTATGAGGACATGCCTGGCTTGGATCCGCGGATCGCCACGCATCGTCTCAACATCAGCCCAGACGCCAAGCCAGTCAAGCAGCAGCAAAGGCGGTTTCGCCCCCAGATCATGGAGGCGATCGAGGCCGAAGTGAAGAAGCTCATCGAATCCGGCTTCATCAGAGAGGAACAACACCCCGACTGGGTGGCTAACATCGTTCCAGTGCTGAAGAAAAACGATAAGATTCGCATCTGCATCGACTTCAGGGACCTCAACTCGGCGTGCCCAAAGGACGAGTTCCCCCTGCCCATCACGGATGTCATCATCGACAACACGTGTGGATTCGAGAGGATGTCCTTCATGGACGGTTTCTCGGGGTACAATCAAATCAAAATGCACCCTGAGGATGAAAAACACACCTCGTTCAGAACTCCTATGGGGGTGTACTGCTACACCGTTATGCCCTTTGGACTTAAGAACGCCGGCGCAACCTATCAACGCGCCATGACTATGATATTCCGAGAGCACCTACGAGAGACGGTGGAGTGCTATGTGGATGATCTGGTCGTGAAGAGTCGCCACAAGGACGACCACCTCCAAGATTTGAGGACGATGTTCAAACTCATGAGGACTCATCAACTCAAGATGAATCCCACTAAGTCATTCTTAGGAATGGCTAGCGGTAAGTTCCTCGGATTCGTGGTTACCACGAAGGGGATTCAAATTGACCCCGACAAGGTGCGAGCCATTCAGGAGCTCCAACCACCCCGGAACCTCAAAGAATTGAGAGGTCTCCAGGGGCGATTGGCCTATATCCGAAGATTCATCTCAAATCTTTTGGGCAAGTGTCAGCCATTCTCCAAACTTATGAAGAAAGGCACCTCCTTCATATGGGACGAGCCTTGCCAGAAGGCCTTCGAAGACATCAAAGCGTACCTGTCGAATCCGCCTGTGCTCACCGCACCAATTTCAGGGAGACCGTTTCTCATCTATATCCGCGCCATGGAGCATTCTCTCGGTGCTCTCTTGGCACAGAACGATGACACTGGCTACGAGCAAGGTATCTACTATCTAAGTAGAACCCTGCAAGGCGCCGAGCAACGGTACCCGATGGTCGAGAAGGAATGTTTGGCTTTGGTGTTCGCTATCCAAAAGATGCGACACTACCTGGTTGGCCAGACAATCCACGTCATCTCCAGGATGAACCCCATTCGAGTCTTCATGACCCAACCTGCAGCGTTAAATTGGCGCTTAGCTAGATGGGCACTTCTGCTCTCCCAGTACGACATTCACTTCATGCCGCAGAAATCCGTCAAGGGACAGGCCATCTGCGATCTCATGGCCAGTCATCCACTGAGGACAGAGACCGACTTATTCGAGGATTTGCCGGATGAACCTCCCGAAGCCAACGTAACCTCACTACCAGAGTTGTGGCGGATGTTCTTCGACGGCGCGTCTCGCGCAGCTCCGGAAGGCTCCATTGTCGCGGGAGTGGGGGTGGTCTTCACTTCCCTGCATAACTACGTGCTGCCCAGAGCCTTCTCTCTGACGGAGCCATGTACCAACAACGTGGCCGAATGTAACGCCTTGATCATTGGGCTTGAGTTGGCCAAAGAGCTAGGAATCAGGCACCTTGAAGCTTACGGCGATTCCCAGCTTATCGTCAAGCAGATGACCGGCGAATATGAGGTTAGAAAAGAAGACCTGATCCCACTCCACAAGGCGGCTATCCAGCTAGTGGAATCATTTGATAGCTTCCACATTGAGCATGTGCTGCGTTCCAAGAACACGCATGCGGATGCCTTGGCTTCCCTGGCGGCCAACCTAGCTCAACTAATCGGAACGATCCAATTGGTCACAGTGGCGAGCAGGAAACTCTTTCGACTGAAAGACGCTCCAGAAGCAAACGCCACCCATCAAGTCTCAGATCAGCCCAGTGCTGAAGACTGGCGCCTCCCGATCATCGATTACGTCCTATACGGCATATTGCCCGAGGATGCAAAGGAGCGAGAGTCCATCCGGAGACGTGCTACGAGATTCTACTACGACTCGACCACCAAGACTTGTATCGAAGGTCATACGACGGCTTGTTGCTTCGATGTCTCTTGAAAGCGGAAGCACAGGAGGCTCTGCGCGAGGCCCACAACGGCATTGGCGGAGCTCACCAGCCCGGACCCAAACTTTGGGATCGCCTACGAAGAACAGGCTACTTCTGGCCTGGGATGGTTCAAGACGCCGTCGCCTACGCGAAGCGCTGCCACAAATGTCAGATTCACGCCAACTACATGCATCAGCCACCTGAAGACCTACACCCAACAAAGGCTTCATGGACTTTCGAGGCATGGGGGATGGACATAGTTGGACCAATATCCCCGCCATCGGCGAGAGGCCATCGCTTCATTCTCGCAATCACCGACTACTTCTCTAAATGGGCTGAAGCGGTCCCCTTGAGAGAAGTCAAGACTAACGACGTGATTAAGTTCATCAAACACCACGTCATTTACCGGTATGGCGTACCACGACGTATCATTCATGACAATGGTACGCAGTTTGTTAGCCATGCATTCACCAGGTTTTGCCACAAGTTCCGAATGCAGAACCTCTCTTCCACGGCCTATAACCCATCAGCAAATGGCTTGGCCGAGGCCTTCAACAAAACGATCATTAAGATTCTGACCAAGTTGACCTCAACCAGCAAACGCGATTGGAACGAGAAACTTGGCGAAAGCTTGTGGGCGTATCGCACAATGGTTCGCACACCGACTGGCCACACGCCCTATTCTTTGGTATACGGCTGTGAGGCCATATTGCCATTAGAAATTCAAATTCCATCTCTCCGGGTCGCCTTGGCAATAGGAATGACGATGGAAGACAATCACCGACAACGACTCGCCGAGCTCGAGGCGTTGGACGACAAACGGTTAGAAGCTCAACAGCACATTGAGTTCTACCAAGCCCGGATGGCTAAGGCTTTCGACAAGAAAGTCAAGCGCCGAGCCTTCAAGGAAGGAGAGCTGGTACTGGCCGTTCGCCGACCAATGTTTCTCACTTCCAAGAAGAAAGGCAAATTCTAATCCAAGTGGGAAGGGCCATTCGTAATAGAAACAGTCTATTCGAATGGGGCTTACCGCCTTGTCAAGCCAAACGACGACAAGATCATGATGCCTATCAACGGCAAATACTTGAAGAAGTACTACCCCTAGTTCTTCTCCACCAACTCCCATGAGTGCAAGAGTCTAAACTGGCCCTCAAACCCTCCAACTGGTACACGAGGCTAAACTGTCCCTGCTCTACCCGCTCGGGCGAAAGCCTCTGGCGGTATTCATTTTGCCTATCCTCACCAATGGGATGGCGGATCCACTAAAGTCGTTCATATCACGACAAAACACTTTCAGTTCGCCTATCTTCTCAGATGACTTGGCGGATCCACCAAAGTCGTTCCAATCACGACATTCCTTGTCATGTTAACATTAAACCTCTGACAAAATCAATTCACCAATCCTCTTCCAAAGGATGGTGGGTCCTCAAAGTCATTCCAATCACGACATTCCTTGTCATGTTAACATTAAACCTCTGACAAAATCAATTCACCAATCCTCTTCCAAAGGATGGTGAGTCCTCAAGGTCGTTCCAATCACGACATTCCCTGTCACGTTAACATTAAACCTCTGACACAACTCACTTATCATCCCTCCCCTGAAGGATGGTAGGTTCCCCACAGTCACTCCAATCGTGACAAAACCCCCATCAAGTTAATGATCACCTCTGATGATTGGCGCCGTTATTCCTACGAATAACATAGCCCAAGTAATAGCCTACCACGCGACGTGTTATTACTTCTGTCAATAGTCACACTCCTACGTCCCTGAACTATTTGGCTTATTCCAGCTATCCTAACATTCCCTTAGGATGACTGGTGGGTAACGGCCTACCACGCGAGGGCCCCTACAACAATCGAACGTCATATTCCTACATCCCTGACGATTCGATTATCATCTGTCGTCGCCTATTCAGACGACGACTGTCAAGAGCAGGTCGGCAAACGACATCTCTGCCGATTCCTCAAGCGACAGCTTGCCGAAGGGCAAGTTGAAGTTGAGTTCTTCAGTCGGCCGTAGGAGCGAACGACTGTTCCCCGCTGCAAGCTGAGTGTTACTCTCTTGACCCCACTGGAGCTACAACACGAAAATCGGAGTCAACCCGATCCCACGTTGTGAGCGACCGAAAGCAGAACAAGGGTCCGGAATGACCAAGTTCAAAACAGACACCAAGTTCAACTCAAGCCAAACACAACAACAACAAAAAAGCGCAGACGAAAGAAAGAAAAATTATGCAGATAAAACAAAAATAAGCAAGAGCTTAAGGCCATAACAGGCCAAAGTTTACACGCATAAGTTTTTGTTTTAAGTTGTGGTGCTTGAGGCACCCATCAAGATGACAAAATTACATGAGCAAAACAGGCATTTCAGGAATTTCAGGAGGCTGAAGGAGCCGATCTTAGCCTTGAGCGCAGCCCGCTCCGCCGCACGGCGGGTCCTCGCCTTCTCCTTCCGTTCCTGCTGCCGCCTGGCCACTTCCACATTGCGTTTCTCTTCCTCCTGGCGAAGGAGCTCCAGCACCCTTTCCACCTCCTGCGCGGCCTCGCCGAGCCTCCCCGCCTTGCGCGAACGCTCCTGCAGCTTCGCCTCGCTACGGAGAGTGCCGGCATCCTCGAAGAAGGCTTTGTCCATATAAGCGTCCATCCGGTCCAGTACCATTTGGTGTCGCTTTCGTAGGCGCTTGAGCTCAGCCTCCTTTGCCTGGATCCGCTTCGTCCGCTCGTTACGCTCGAGAAGGAGGTGCAGCGGGAGAGGCGGTGATTCGCCGGAGAGGTCTTCATTGGCCAGTTCCTCGAGGCAGTACATCCACCCCTCTACGAACTCAAGCTCTCGCTCACATCGCTGTGTGAGCGAGGCATCGCCCACACGGCGGACCGCCTCCAAGCGCGCCTCTACAAGGGGGAGCGAATCATAGTATCGCTCACCGCCTACGCTGACGGAGATGGCGATCCCGTGCACCAACTCCACCAACTCCCGGAGCGGCACAAAAGCGGGGTGAGCCGCGGGGTCCGGAATAGGATATCCCTAGACCGAGCTCGCCAGGGCAGCAGATGGAGCGCCGATATCAACAACGGTGGCGGAAGAGCCCACCTCTTCGGACATACTATGTTCGGAGTCGGAGGCCATGGAATAGAAGGGTTTGTGACGGTGATCTTTCGTCTCGTAGACTTTTCTCGAAAAAGAAGGAGTGTGGCTGAAGAAACGGCGAGTACGAGGAATATATCTAAAAATCTGACTGTCACGATCTGTGCCCTCGAACGATCGAGCGGTCCAGATGCCTCGCGACGCTTCAGGTTCAACACCATTTAAAGTCATGCTTCTCGAGACCCGAACCGACCGATCAGATGAAGCCCAAGAAGCGAGGCACCCTGTCACTTCGCCATTTATGGGCATTGACACGTCTTTAATTCCTTAGCTGGCAAGCATTTGTGCCCGCTGAAAGACGCGTGGCACAAGATTTCGCCTACAACCTAAACTCGCCTTTTCGGGAGTCTCGCTTGCGCTCTAGATTCGCCAGCGACATCGGCATAAATCCGCCAATGCTAGAGACTCGCCCACGGTACGAATTCGCCAGCAGTCGAAGTCAATCCTCACAGCGAACTTACCGACGGTTTAATACGACTCTCTCGGTGAATTTGCCGGCCCGTATTTGAGTTTAGTCTTCGCCCAAGAGGGTACCACCTGAAACCGCTGATGGCCATGCCAAAGAAATATCAAAGGGGTCATATCCAAAAGGAACACAACGAGGAAGAACACAAACTGCATCAAATGCTTCTAGACAGTACATTTGAACAAAGTTATGTTTTTTGCAAATCGCGAAAGTCATAATATTATGTTCGAAGAAACAAAACACGCACCCAGTGTTTAAGACAATACATCAAAACAGATCATGACTTCACGAGGCATGGCATAGTTTCAAAAGCAAGACAAATAAACAAAGTGTCTTAAGCATGAATACATGGTGGACATCTCAATCAAACACACTAAAAGTGGAAATCTCTTCCTTAGCCAACGCTACCCGCCTTGCGTGGTCCTCTCGAGCCTTGTCCTCGGCCTCTTTCCTAATCCGCTCCTCAGAGTTCGACTTAGTGGCAGTGTCCTTCTCCCGCAAAACCTGGAGGCGCTGAGTTGCCGCTTCAGCTTTCTCACGCACAGTGACGACGTCAGTTTGAAGCCCTGCCAGCTTCGCCTCTGCATCTTCCAATTCGGTTCGTAGATGAGCTATCGTGCGGTTGAGGTCGATAACTTCCTCCTCTCGCGAGCGATGTTGATCCGCCCAGAAATTGGTAATGTACTCTGAGTCGGCGATTTCCTTGGAACGGGTCTCCTGTTCCTGAGCCTCCCTTCGCCTGATGAAAGCCAGACAAGACACCATGTAAGCTTCCGGGCCTTCCCGCAGCAATGCCTCTAGCCCTATCATACGCGACTCCAGGAGGCGTAGCTCTTTCATACAACGGGTGAAAAGCCAAGTTTCGCCCGATCGTCGAAGGTCGACCGCACGATCCAGGAGAGATTGCCTGAAACTTTCAAAACTCCCTTCGCCCAGGTTGACGAGAGAAATTACCTGCCTCACGACATTCTCAAACTCCTCGACGCGAGCCTGCCAAGACAAGGAACCCGGGGAAGCAGGCTTTTGACCAGGGGCGAGCGTCGCAATAGGAGGAACCTCGAGGCAAGGTGTCACTCCTGGTTGCGGAGCAGGACCGTGGGCAGGAGGAGCCTCCGGACTCTCAGGTTCGTCATCGAAAATCAAGATGGGCTCGACCTCATGCTCCTCAGGAAGCGGCGCCCCGCCGGAGGCTTTGAAGCACAACGAAAACATGAAAAGAGGGATTTAGGAAATAAGTACCTGTCCACGACCAGGTGGGAGTAGGATTAAAGGCGTACCTTCGGCGGCAGCGGCTCCTGTAGCGCCCGAAGAAGACGCCCTCTTCCTCTTCTTCGAGACAACCCTCTTCACCTTCGGTGCCATCAGAAGATACAAGAGTAATTCGGATCTCTTCTGGAGAAGACGATGAGGAAGCTTTGGTCTTTCGTGACGAGAGGGATGGTACTAGAATACCCCGACCCTAGACGGTTATATCCGGATCGAGTGGACCCTCCTGGCCCAAACAAGGAGAGGGCCGAATATCCCGTATCCTATACGAGCGGCTGAGATTCGGCGGTTTCGAGGCACGATCTCTAACCGATAACCCAGATCGAGCGTGAAAAACGAAGAGTCCCATCACACCGCAATTAATGAAAGGCAGCGCGCCCACATCTCCATAACTGACAATGCACGTGGGAGGACACACGACCCACTTAAAGCGGAGCCCGCCCCTATAACTAAAATCGTCGTTGATAGGGCAACAGCGAATTCGCCCCCAGGTAAAATTCGCCTGCAGGCGAACGGGTCTGTAACTGGAATCTGCCGAGGGAAGTCTCCCACAATTTAACACCAACTAGTGCACTAAAATATCTATACTAAATATAGTATGCACACAAGCCATAATCGCCAGAAACAAAAGGATAGTTTCATTCATGAAAAAGAAGTCCTATTACAACGAAAAAGTTAAAGGCGGATTACAAAGATTTTAAGCGTAGTTCCGCCTCACGAATTTTTTCAGCATGACCCCGCTCAAGCTTCCTCAGGATCTCTCGACGAACCTCTTCCTCTGTACACGAGATCAAGTCCTGAATGGCCTCTTTGACATCCTTGAGAGCTCGATACTTCTCCCCAACAGAGTCAGTGGTCAATTGCCGGCGAGACCCGGCACCCTCCAGCTCCTTTGCCGCTTGATCACGGGCTTTCTCTTGAATAACCAGGGAAGCCTGTGCGTCAGCTATGACCTGTTTCAGCCTCTCTACCTCGAAAGAAAGTCGAGAGAACCGATTGTCGGCCACCTGTTGCTCGTGGGCTGCCCGTTCATCTATGACTTTGGCTTGCTCCAACTCTGCTGACAATTTTAATTCCAGCGTCATGTTCTCATTCAGGCGACGATCACGATCTACCAGAGCTACTCGAACTTCGCGGGAGGCAAGATCAAAAAGAGCGGAACCTTCCGCATGAAGAGTGAGCAGCTGCTGAACAGCCACCTCTACTTCGTTCAGGCACTGGAAGTAGGGCCTCGCCGTGGCAGTGCCGAGCCTCTTACGCAAGAAGGATGCATCGTCTTCAAGAACTTCCTTGAACTCCTCGAAGGGGCAATTCCCCTCCAAAACCAGCCGGGTGCAGTGAGCCAACGTGTCTTCGAAATTAGCCTGAGCTCATGCCACCTGCCTCTTTCGCCAGCATTCCATAGGAGAGAGAGCGACATCTTCGACAGAGGATGAAGCCACGATCGGAGTACTGGTGGTCACGATCGCAGAAGCAGCGACTGGCGCAGCCAAAGCCGGAACAATCGCCGATACCACCGGAGTGGTAGTGACAGGGTCGCAGGTCACCACCGGCAATGAAGGGACCGTCAGCCCAATGGGAGTTCCCCCTTGAGCTGGAGATTCTTGCACTGAGCGCTCACCTTCGACCGGTGCCCCCTCAGAAATGGGAGTTCCCCCTTGTTGATCCGCGGAGGCCAGTACGTCCTCTTCGCTTGATAGCGCTTCGTGAATTGAGGCGTCGTCATCCGTCTCGGATTCGCCTGAGTGACCCTCCCAAGAGGGAGGATCCTCTTTGCCAGTAGCTTCGTGAGAGGGGCCAGCTACAGATGCAGGAAAAATAACAATAATGAATATCCCTTTGGCCTAGAGGGATCAACAGCGCTAAAACTCATGCCTACCTGGATCCTCTAACTCTCTTTCATCTCCACCCCCCTCCTCTTCGTCAGAAGGGATGGGGATCGCTTTCTCAACTGCACCTGCACGGATTCAATGTATACCATCAGAAAATGCAAACCTAAACTTCTGACACTGGAACATTGTGCCGAAAGATCACCTGTTGGTACAGGTGCAGGGGTCGTTGAGGCCCCCGCCTGTGACTCCACACCGGATGAAGGAAGCATGTCCTTCGAAATCGTCGAGGCCGCCTGCGGCGTGGCAGAAGGGGCTGGTTGAATAATTTCTGCCCCGGAGACAGTACCGGCCCGACCAGCCACCGCTCTGGTGGTCACCATAGTCTCGTCGCCACGAGCCCTCTTGGCCACTTCCGCTCTGGAGCTCTCCGCCGCTTCTCGCTGCCGTTTCGAGAGCAACGAACTACTCGGAGAAAGGAGAGGCGCCCCCATACGCCCAGCAATCGCACTGCGGGCTTGCTCCAGATGCTTACTCGCCCGAGTTAACTCAACAGGCTCCCTCTGCTCGCCTTGGGAATCTAGAGGAAGACCGAGAGATGGAGCTCGTGTTTCAGGCGCCTCAGATTCATTTGTGCCCACGCCCTCACCCTCAGAATCTCCTGCAGGGCCTTCCATGAATAGCTCCCTAGCCGTTGCACGGCCCCTCCGCCTCGAAGGTCGAGGAACTCCCCTTGGACGACGCTCACGCTCCGCCAGGCACGAGCTCTGAAACCGAAAGTCAACAGGATTGGCACTGGCGCCCCGATACCACCGACAGTATGAAAGTGTGTGGTGCAAATCACGATCCTTCGAAGATAACTCGAAACAAGCATCGGTACCACCGGCGTGAGTCCAGAACCACCCTCGAGCTCCGTCCACCAGCCCTCCTTCGAAGCGCAGATGGGGGTTGACGTTGCCCACATACAATTGATCATACCCAAACTGGCGGGCGAACCTGCTGGGGATGTCTGGCTCGAGATAGCATGCGGAGCCCGTTCTTAAAACGTGATACCCCG
>BQKN01048746.1:0-12086 GCA_022839385.1 Asparagus kiusianus | reverse complement strand
CTATCATCTTCAACCTAGCAGTTGATTTCTAAGGATCCAGATCTTTGATCGGGTGGATCAACTAGAGGAGTTTTCAAGTAAGACTCTCAATCTCTCCATTAGAGAAGGCTTTGAAAACGCATCAAGAGGTAATTGTTTTTCCTAATTCTTAATCTAATTGATTTATGCAATAGATCCTTCGTTTAGATGTTAAGAAAACGTTTCCTGCATTTCCGCTTAGAGCATCTAAAAACCCAATAGTGGTATCAGAGACTCTTGCATAAATTAATTGGATCAAATTTTAATCTTACAATTTGATGCATGTTCATGATTATTTAGATTCAATAAGAATAGATCTGATGTTTGGATTAATGCACAATAAATACGATTTATTTTATAAAATATTTGATATTTTATTTGATAAATAAAGATTTAATTGTTTTGTAAGATCTATAGATATCTTATTTGGTTAATTTTGAATTAACATAAATATTTGTTTCTATTTCTTGTTAAATTACTAATTAATATTAGATATTAATTCCATTCACAGTCTTATTGAATTAAAATAATGAGAAATCGTTTCTAATTTTAAATAGTTAATGTGATTAATTATTTATGCTTTTTATTTGGATAAATTGCATGTCTTACTTGAATAACATTTCATATATGATTATTGCATGTATGTTTAATATTATGATATTATTGCATGTGGTGACGAGTATTGCCTAAATTAGGATAGATAAATACGATCTGCGCATCGTTATGTTTTTCTTGTACACGATCTACGTATCGTTATGTATTTTTGTAATTTAAATTTATGCAAGAGAGTTTATTCAAATTTACGTAACACAAGAAGAAGAAGATCCTATGATGACTAAAGGATGGTGATCAAGAAAGTCAAGACTATCAAAGATTAGATCTCTTTAGGGGCCATATTAGGATCCAAATTTTTATTATTGCATTATGTGAATGTTTTATTATCTCTTGCCTTGCATGAATGCTTGTTTATTTATATTATTTAGTTTGCTTATATATAGACAACCATTGCATGCTAAAAGTCCCTTAAAAGAATATTGAGATTATGCCTTTCCATGTCATAACCATGAGGCCCCTGGAATTCATTGGATAGTTTTCGCCCTAGCGAGGTGTCCTTCCTTGACCTTGGGATAGTGCGGGTATGTCTAATAGGGGCATGCTGCCTCGATATGGTTATACTCAACAAGAGGGCAAAAGACTTAGTTTTGGATCTTGAGGCATAAGGATGTGTTAACATATGATGTGGCCATCAACCAAGAATTATAAAGTGTTATAATTAGTAAAGCGTTTACTTACCTTGATTACATGAGATTTGGGGAAGTGCCTTAGTACGCTCAAGTTTCATCTAAGATAGGATCTTGGAATTATTTTACTCACAAGGGACAATATTATATTAAGTAGAATATGCAATAACTTGTTATTTAGAACATGTCTAAAATAAAGTTTTTGCATTTCAAGCATAATTTATCTGCATATTTCAATTTCTGTTTTGTAGTTACTATGTCTACTGAACACCTCAAATTCACGCTCCGCTCAATTGTTGAGAAAAACAAGTTGAACGACACCAATTTTCTTGATTGGGAACGAAATCTGAGAATTATTCTCAGGTCTGAGGACCAAGAGGATGTCCTAGAAACACCCATCCCAGAGCTGATTGTCACCTCATCTGATGAGGATAAGGCACGTCACAAAACAATATGCGAGAGGTCAATGAATGTTACTTGCCTCATGCTGGCTGCTATGGAACCGGGTCTTCAACAGAGGTTTGAGGATCAGGATGCCTATACAATTATGAGAAATCTTAGAGATCTCTTTAAGGAGCAGGCCAGGATTGAGAGGTATGAGACCCTTAAGTCCATATTGCAAAGCAAGCTCGAAAAGGGGAAATCAGTGGGGCCACATGTTTTCCACATGATAGGCCTGTTTGACAGGATGGCTCGACTTGGGAACCCTTACAATGTTGAGTTGGCTACTAATATGATCCTGTATTCCTTACATGATGGATTTGCTAATTTCAGGCAGATGTATCACATGGGAGCCATGGGTAAGACCCTCAATGAGCTGCATGCTATGCTCAAAACTGCTGAGCAAAATGTCTTGGTTGAACCTAGGAAGGATGTTCTTATGGTCAACAAAGGGAAAGGGTTTAAGAAAGGGCTACAGAAGAAGCAATAGTCCCAAGGGAAGGGCTAGATAGTTGTTCCACCTAAGGGAAACACACCTAAAATAAAGGTGGCTGCTTAGCATGACTGCTTCTACTGCAAGGCTAAGGGGCACTGGAAGAGAAACTGCCCCAAATATCTGGAAGATAAGAAGAGGGGTGCCTCTGCTTCAGGTATTTACTTCATTGAAATTTTATCAACTAACTCCAATTCTTGGGTATTAGATACCGGTTGTGGTTCTCACATTATTTCAAATGTGCAGGGACTACGAAATAGGAGACAGTTGCAGAAGGGTGAGACAGATCTTCGCGTTGGAAATGGAGCAAGAGTTGCTGCACTTGCCATTGGAGATTATAGTCTACCGCTACCTTTTGGCTTGGTTTTAGAACTTTATAATTGTTATTTTGTTCATTCTATTACTAAAAATTTGATTTCAATTTTAGTTTTGAACCTTGAGGGTTATAATTTTGTCATTAAGGATTGTTTTTCTATTTTTAAGAATGACATCTTTTATGCTCAAGCCCATATGAATAGTAGTGGACTATACATATTGGATCTCAAATCTGAAGTTTATAACGTTGATACAAAACGGCAAAAGTCGAATGACATAAGTGAAGCTAATCTATAGCATTGTCGCCTAGGCCACATTATCATTAAACGCATGAAGGAACTCCAAACAGTTGGTAGCCTAAAGTCATTTGATTTAGAATCATTTGAAACATGTGAATCATGTCTAATGGGTAAGATGACAAGGTCACCTTTCAAAGGTACAAGTGAAAGGACTACTGAGCTCTTAGCTCTCATACATACCGATGTGTGTGGACCTATGAGCACAGAAGCTAGGAGAGGCTATCGATAGTTCATTACATTTACTGATGATTTTAGTAGATACGGGTATATCTACCTAATGAAACATAAATCTGAGTCTTTTGAAAAGTTCAAAGAATTCCAGCATGAAGTTGAGACACAAACAGGTAAGAAGATAAAGGCACTTCGATCAGATCGAGGGGGTGAATATCTGAGCCAAGAATTCGACCATCATTTGAGGAGTTGTGGTATTCTAACACAACTGACTCCACCAGGTACACCACAACTGAATGGTGTATCTGAGAGGAGAAACAAGACATTGTTAGACATGGTCTGCTCAATGATGAGTTTTGCTGATCTTCCTACATCATTTTGGAGTTATGCCCTCACTACCGCTGCGTTCACACTAAACAGGACTCCGTCCCGATCAGTTGATAAGACACCACATGAGATATGGTTTGGGAAGCCTCCCAGCTTGTCATTTTTGAAGGTCTGGGGATGCGAGGCTTATGTAAAGCGTTTACTATCTGATAAGCTCGCACCCAAATCAGACAAATGCTTCTTTATAGGTTACCCCAAGGAAACGAGGGGTTATTATTTCTACAATCCCGTTGAGAACAAAGTGTTTGTTGCTCAGGATAGTGTCTTTTTGGAAAAGGATTTCTTTTCAAGAAGTCAAGTGGGAGAAATTTTCAGCTTGATGAGATTCAACCTGAGCAACAAACCCTACAGCATGAGGACATAGAAGATGAGGCGTACCTTCTCAAAGGGAAACCACCTCTATTCAAGATGCAATTCCTCAGGTAGATGAAGCACCCGAGGTCCCACATACTGATGTGGTCAATCCTCCTGCTAAAGTCTCTCCAGCTGTTGGACCACTTTGGAGATCAAACAGGCCAATGCGGCAACCTAGACGATATGAGGATTTCGTCTTAAATGCTAGCATTGACGTTCTACTTTTAGAGAATGATGAGCCTGCTACCTATAAACAAGCAATGGCGAACCCCGACTCCGAAAAATGGCTTGAAGCCATGAAATCCGAAATGGACTCCATGTCTGAGAATAAAGTATGGGACTTGATAGATTTGCCTGATGGGGTAAAACCCATTGGATGCAAATGGGTCTTCAAGATCAAGACAGACAAGGATGGAAATGTTTCTGTCTACAAAGCAAGATTAGTTGCCAAAGGATTTAGACAAGTTCATGGTATTGACTATGATGAAACGTTCTCACCGGTTGTTATGATCAGGTCCATTAGGATAATCCTAGCAATTGCCGCTTATTATGATTATGAGATATGGCAAATGAATGTCAAGACCGCTTTTCTAAATGGATATTTAGAAGAAAATGTATACATGATGCAACCAGAAGGTTTTGAGGATCCAGAGAATCCTAGGAAAGTATGCAAGCTTAAGAAGTCTATCTATGAACTTAAGCAAGCATCCAGGAGTTGGAATTTTCGTTTTGATGAAGTGGTCAAAAAGTTTGATTTCATCAGATGCGAAGAAGAGCCATGTGTTTACAAGAAGTTTAGTGGGAGAAAAGTGGCCTTCCTGGTTCTATATGTGGATGACATATTACTCATTGGAAATGATATTCCTATGCTGGAGATAGTCAAGGAATGGCTTAAGAAGTATTTCTCAATGAAGGATCTAGGAGAGGCAGAGTACATATTAGGCATTAAGATCTATAGAGATAGGTCTAAGAGGCTTATTGGTCTAAGTCAAGGAACTTATATAGATAAGGTCCTTGCTAGATTTAATATGGTGAATTCTAAGAAAGGATTCCTTCCTATGCAACATGGCTTATGTCTCAGTAAAAGCCAATGTCCTAAAACACCTAGTGAAACTGAGAAAATGAGTAGGATTCCCTATGCCTCAGCCATAGGATCCATCATGTATGCTATGACTTGTACTCGCCCAGATGTTGCGCACGCTTTGAGTGTGTGCAGCAGATACCAATCAAACCCTGGAGAGGCACATTGGTGTGCAGCCAAGAACATTCTAAAGTACTTGAGAAGAACTAAGGATGATGTCTTGGTGTATGGAGGTGATGACGAGCTTATCGTCAAGGGCTACACTGATGCGAGTTTCCAGACAGATAAAGATGATTTTGAATCTCAGTCTGGATATGTCTTCATTCTGAATAGAGGAGCCGTCAGTTGGAAGAGCTCAAAGCAAGGGACAATAGCAGATTCTACAACGGAAGCAGAGTACATTGCTGCTAGTGAAGCAGCTAAGGAGGCGGTCTGGATTAGACAGTTCATAGCTGAGCTCGGTGCTGTTCCTAGCACTTCCAGAGCAATTGACGTCTATTGTGACAACAATGGCGCCATTGCTCAAGCCAAGGAACCTAGCTCTAGCTCCAGATCCAGACACGTCCAACGGAAGTACCACTTGATCAGACACTATGTTGATAGAGGAGACGTGAAGATGTGCAAAGTGCACACTGACGACAACATTGCAGATCCTTTGACCAAGCCTGTGCCTAGGCCCAAGCATGATAGTCACACTCGGGCCAAAGGGCTCAGACAAATTGAAGAATTATTTTAAAATATTTTCGTTTTATGATAAAACTTGTTTATTGTTATTACAGACATTTATGCTTGATTTATATATATGAATATCATATTATTATTTAATCACTGCTTGGGATTAGATAAAGTATCCGAATAATTTAATAATTATCAAATGGGCTCATCAAAACTGTTTTGGTAAATAAAACCCCATTAAGTGAACTGATATTATAAAATTATTAGTTGTTCATGGTCTGAGTCATTAACTAGGATACAAATGACTTAATTCAAGACCATATTGTGAGATTGATTGATAACACCAGGATTCATGTGTTATAGGGACATGGAGATGTCTAATCGATTACATAGGTATGTATGGTGATACATATCGGACAGACCTATCATAGAACTCTTCGGGTTCTTTCTGCAGAGTTCTAGGATTATTCATGATTAGTGAGTTCCTTAGACATGAGTATGATATAGTCATCATTTGACTGCTGGTATGTCTTTAACACTGCCAAACGTTGACCGTAACAGGCAATTATAAAAGTAGTGATTGGGATTGCCAAAAGTTGAGTGAGAGATATAGTCTTACAAGATTGAATATGTCCTCCTATTCCATGTATACCATGATACATTTGGAAAGGAACGGTGTCTCGGCCACTTGAAGAGTGAGAACTGTGAAAAACGCATGGCCATGCTCAGATGGATTATTAGTAATCATTTGTACTGATAGTTCGATCTCAAGATTTCAAGAAACATATTTGGCGATAAAGATGAGTTTCATCATATAGTCAAATAAGACATTAAGTGACAAAGGAATTTTAACATTGCACACTTGTTTCAAGGACAAGTGGGAGATTGAAGGAATTGTGTCCTTTAATTGAATGTGCAATTACTAATTATAAAATGGGACATTTAATGGAGATTTACAATCCGGTTATTTTAGGTAATCATAGTTGGCTTCTAGCAAAGCACTATGATTACCTAAAATAACCGGATTGTAAATCTCCATTAAATGTCCCATTTTATAATTAGTAATTGCACATTCAATTAAAGGACACAATTCCTTCAATAAGCTCTACTAAAAGCAACACATCTTTACCCTTCGCATGAAGGAAGATATGCGAATTAAAAACCACTCAGATGAACTTAACACTAATCTGATGGACTTAAGAAATATTAACATTGATGAAGAAGATCAAGTTTTTATTTTGTTATGTTCATTACCTTTTTCTTATGAGAACTATATTAATAGCATGCATTATAGTTCTTTGGAGGATGTCAAATCAGTCTTACATTTAAAAGAATTAAGTCAGAAAGTGTCTATCATAAGAGGTGAAGATCAAGTTAAAGGTTTGTTAGTCTATGGTCGTCCTAGAAAGGGTGTTTGTGGTAGAGTCAAATCCAGAAATATATCTAGATCAAAATCAAGGCCAAGAAAAAACATTTGAGTGTTATTACTGTCATGAGATTATGCATATAAAACTTCCCCATCTCAATTATTCCATACCAAATTAAATTGAACGGCTTAAATAAAAGAAGAACTTGAGATTGCAACCACATTAAATTCTACTGATATATATCTAGCAACCATGGATTTATTTTGCTTCCAAGAAACTTGACTATAAGAGATTCCATAACACATAACGTAATGGGTACGCCGACTATTTCCTCCATGGAAAAGGCATCATGAGAATATTTTCATGCAATCAACTCGGCTACAGTACCAAATTTGCAGACATCACACACGCAAAATAACTAAACCAAATATTTAGAAAAACTAGAGTATTTTGGTCCACGAAAAGGCCACGTATGTTTCGTTACGAGCTCGATAACACAGAAAAGTTTAGCATTCGCTCCCTCACATTCAATAAGTTCTTTGCTACACCATAAACCCTCACCAGAAACATAACGAACTCCAAATATTGGCATATATTGGCCACGAATTCCCAACTCCCAACTTGGATGGGCCGTACGTGAACTCCTGAATCCAGTTTAGAAGTTAGTGATGGTGGGCCGTTGAACTCCTAACCCCCGATTTATTCACGGCTCTTCCTTTACTAGTATGCACCAAAATGATGACTCTGTACAATAATTTTGTGGCCTTAGAGAAATTTACTTCAGAGACACGTGCAGGTCGCAAAAGCAAAAGTAATGAACTACTTATTTGGCTAAATATAATCATACCACCCTTAGGGGTTGTTTGGTTCAATTTCTATAAATTATTGGAAAAGAAAAATACACAAAATATAGATTTCCTCGTATTCCTATAAAATTTATAGGAAAAATTTATAGAATTCAAAGAGTATCATATTTCTTGTTTTTTGCTATTTCTTTGTTTGGTTCAAAGTATGAAAAAGTTCCTAATTAACTTTATAGAAACTACGTTGTTTTCTTTTTCTTTTATTTGGTTGGATATCATTTTATAAAAAATAGCTTACTAACAATGCCCATGAGAAATTACATGGGAAATGTACTGGTTTACTTAATTAATTTTTAATATATGCGTTAGATTTTCTGGTGTATTCTGCCCATTTTTAGTGGAAAACAATTTCTGTAAAATTGTACAGAGTTCTGTACTTTACAGAAAACTTTTCTATAAATTCAATGTTAAACCAAACACAATTTATGGAAATCTATAAATATCCATTATTTACGATATCACCATTGTCAGGTGCTTTCTCAAAAAATTTCTATAAAATAGGTGAATCAAACACCCCTTAAAGAATACACCCCTTAACGTTGTACAATTATCTGCTAACCCCCTTAACTTTCAAATTTTTAGAAAACTCCCCATTGAGTTTGGGGTTTTAAAGGGATTATCATACAACGCTCTTAACTTTCACCAGCGAATATATCCCTTTACGTACTTTTGTCCACAAGTTTGAAGTTCGTGTATATTGCTGTTTGGCGATTTTCTGATAATTTTAAGGTGGTTTTCTTGTAACCCCTAACTTAAGGGAGGATTTCTTATATTTTGAAATTTATCGTACACAAGTAAAAAAATAAGGTATCTCAGACGGAAAATTCCGTCTAGGATACTCAGAATTCCGTCTAGGATGTGTATTCTAAACGGAATTCCGTCTAGAATACGCGTCTAGGAAGTTTCCGTCTAGGATGTAGTATTCTAGACGAAAATTCCGTCTAGAATACATCTGAGACGGAATATTCTAGACGGAATTCAAAACCGTCTAGAATACATCCTAGACGGAATATTCTAGACAAAAATTCCGTCTAGAATACTTCATCCTAGCCGGAAAAAAATTCTGTCTAAGATGATTATTCTAGACGAAAATTTCCATCTAGGATACTCATCCTAGACGGAAGTATGTTTTTTTAATTTTTTTTAATTTTTTTAAAAAAATAAGCCTCCTAGACGGAATTTAAGCATCCTAGACGGAATTTCCGTCTAGGATGCTATGCTACAGTGGGTTTTTTTTTTGCAGAATCTACTTTGAGTGCATGTACACAATATTGAACAATAAATTATATTCATATCCAACACAGTCTAATTATATTCCAATATCAAATTTCATTATATTCAAATAATACATTCACCAAAATAGTAGAGAGATACATAAATTGTTTACAAACTTTTACATAAATTATTTACAATAGCTATGACACTGCAAAATCTTCTTCAACTCCTTTCCTATACATTTACTCAGGCCCTCTTCTTCTCCTTCTTCACCTTCTTCCTCATCATTCTGAGAGTAAGCAGGAACTGAAATTTAAGCTCCTGTACACAATCAATTTCCATATCAAAAATCTTACCTAAAATTCTTAAAAGGAACACAAAATATAGGAAGAGCTAGGGAGTGTCACTTGTGCTTGTGCTGTCCAAGTCCAAAGTAAGTAGCCAAAGTAGCCATATACACAGAAAGCATCTGACTTTAGCAACTCACAATCGACAATCCTAAATGTCAACTTATTTGCACCTCACTACCCCAAAATTTCAGCCATTAATTTATTTTTGATATGCTGAAGTTCTATTTTGACAATTGACATAAGTTTAACAATTTGATACCCCCAAAACCTTTACTATGTTCCTCAATCTCCCCATACTGTAGTTAAAAAAAGAAAACGTTAAGGAAATTTGTTTTTAACATTTACTTTTCTATGTGTTGATATTCTTGAACAAAAAAGTAACTTCTTTGCACTTTGGGGTATCAAGTTCTCAAAATTGAACTTCACAGGGTTTCAAAGTTAAAAAAGGATAAAACTTTGGAGTATTGAAGTGCAAATAGCCCGTTAAAAATTTCACAAAAACTACTGCAAAAAAATTAAATAATAAATAATTAATTACCTTCATGCCCCCAGCTCTCCTCCCAAATCTCTGCCTAAGCAACGGCAGAGTATTAATCATCCCCTTCGCAAAAGACATGTATCATTATTGACCTCTTTCTTTCTTTCTTTCTTTCTTTCTTTCTTTTTATAAATAAAATGTGAAATACGGCACTCTGTTTCATCAACATGTTTTGGTCATTTACTTTCATTTAACTAAATATAAGATTGTATTGATTGCTGATTGTATTGATTGTTTAGGTAAATGAAATGAAGGGATATTCTATGAACGAGAAGGAAATACAACATGTTTTGGTCAAGCATTTTTATATGGATTAACTCCATGTAGAACTCCAGAATCAGGATCAGATGGTTTGATTTACCTATGTATTACAAACTTTATAAATATTTTGATTATATGCATCCAAAATTGTAAAGCCCATAGACAGGTGAAATTTCCATGATATCCAAGTTTCCTCATTCCTATTCCTTTAGAGATGTGATCCATCTTTGACGTTACAAAAATAACCATCAATCTTCAAAACCTCCTACTGTCCTACATCTTTATCATTCCTACAAATAGCAACTAAAGTGAAACATAACTTGAAAACAAGATTAGCTAAATCTAATCTTTCCAAAACAAACAAGTAAAGCTAACGTAAGCTTTAGAGACTCCAACTCATCGCAAATAAATAAGTCTAATGAAATTAATAAGGTGGTCCAAATCAACCACATAACTAACTTTAAACTTCTAGTAATATTTCAAATATCTATCTTAATCCTCTCCTTGGTCCTTACTTGGCCGAATGGTCCAGTTGTGATACTTTCTGCAATGCGGCGAAACACATGCTGCATCAACTGCAGAATAAAAAAAAATATGCCTAGTCTAAGAAAAGCCACATCCTGACATGTTTAAATTTCTTGCATAAACTTTACACGTATTACCAGATGAAAGGAATTGATCTGGTAGCTTCAGCATTTTAGCAAGCCAATCCAGAACAATCACTTCTAACTCTGTTGCAGCAGGACAGCTCACCCAACTGAAACCCACAATGTTAAAGGCAGCACTCAGCATTTCGCCAAGGAATCTAGCTGTGCTACTGTTGGAGGGATAATATGCAAAATAATTGGGACTTTGACAATGCGTTATACCTGGTATTATCTTTTGACGGATATCTACGTGAAGAAAAGATAATGTTTGTATCATTAACACCAAAAGAAATGAACATATAAATGGTTTAAAACAACAGCACGTATTATCATCAGTTACTGAAATAAGAGAAATGGAGAGTGCTCTCACCGTCAAGAACATCTTGGAGACTTTCAGGATGATCAGGAGCTGAATGAGGAAGCAGTTCCCTTAAATAACCAGGCTGCGGAGAGGTCAAATTAGATTATACACTGTACATTGCATAAATTGATAATAATTATCTAGAAGAAATACAATTTCCAAAGCATAGCCATGAAGAATAGATATATAATTTACAAACCCATCAAGTTTGGCACTATCTCAGCTCATTGATTTTGAAGAAAAGGTATCCATTTCAAATACATCTTAATCTTGAAAATTTCGAGTTAGTATAATTGGAACTCCGGGCAGCTTCAACTGTAAGAATATGTACACACACATATAATCAATTATTCTTGGATCCCTAGTTGGAACAGTTTTTTTTTGGATGTAGTTAGATTTGTGCTAAGCATATCTCCATTATTATTGCCTCTTGAGATTTATGCTAAAAATAGCGATACCAGTAATTTTGACAAGTTAATGATATCTTTTTTGGTAAATCCCATTTAGCACACACATAAGTAACGCTAATCAATACAATCAGCAATCAATATAAAAATGCATGACCAAAACAATCAATACAATCAGCAATCGATAAAATAAAATGCAGGTAATTTACTTTCATTTAACTAAATATAAGATTAAATTTTTTTCTCAGCTCAGCAAGATTAATCATCAAATTTGGCGAATTCAACCAAGAACAAAGATTTTTACCGTGGATCTCCTTGGGACTTGTTCTCGATCCCGCCACCCAAGAGCTAGGGCAAAGCATCGCCGACAAGCTCGAAACAATCCTGACGAAATATAACACCATCACAAACCCTAGCACCCAAGGCATCAGCATAATCCCAATCACGAACGTCACCGATCCAGAGAGCATCATAGCGAACGAAACCCCCAGCAATAGCGAAGCGAACGCCGCCGGCGTCATCTGGCTCCGCCTCGCGGACGAAGATCTCGGTACAGCCTGGATCCGCCGTGGCGGAGGACCGGATCCAGGCGGCGAGCGGAG
>BQKN01048745.1:0-15437 GCA_022839385.1 Asparagus kiusianus | reverse complement strand
GTATCCTTCGACAACCGCAGCAACTCGTATAGAGTTATCCTGGCCGGGATGTTGGCCAATTGCGCCATAATGTCGAAGTGGGGCTGAGAGCTTGCATTCCCCGGCTTGTCTCTCCTAATCGGATGATTGAATCGAGACTGCCTCGGGTTCTGAACTTCTTGACGTACAGGCTCTTTTCCCTTATCCTTCTGCGGGATTCTCTCCGTAGCCACCGCAGGTGTTGGGGGAATTGCTGGAATTCCCAACTCCGCCAGTGTCTTGGAAGGAGGGGTTTTGGTACCCAACTACTCGGAGGCGTCCGGATACTTGAAGTGATATTCGTTCCCGCTCCGGGTTACAAAAGCTTCCTGCTCGTCTTCCGAAAGCGGGAAGGTTGGAATTCTGTCGTCATCCACCCCCGGTATAGCAGAGGCTCCATAACAAGATTTGCCCTTCCTTTTTGACTTCTTCTTGTTCTTTGTGGAAGAGGTCCCGGCCCATTGTTCATCTGCAATTAAGTCCGGATGAACCCACAAAATCTCGCCATTTGGGGTTGTGTGTGGCACAAGCCCTTTCTGACGCTGTTGGTGCGGATCATCATTCACCGTCTTCACCGCCGCTTTGATCACCGACTCGTGTTGGAACCAACTCGAGGGAACAGATCCAAAGCTAATGGATACGGTGTTTGCACCCACCTTCTTCTATTTGGGCTGCTTCATGGTGATAACCCCAACATCAATTAGAGCCTGAATTTTATCTTTGAGAGCGTAGCACACCTTGGTAGGATGGTGCACCGCTCGGTGGAATGCGCAGTATTTCGGATCGTTGACCCTCTTGGCATCTTCTTGATCCTGAATCGGCGGCAGCTTGATCTTGTTGTTTTCCACGAGGTATTTGAAAATACCCGGGATTTCATCCTCCTTGAATGAGTAGACCTTTGGGAACCTCGGCTCCCCAACCTTTTGCTTCTGGGGCTGTTGCTGCCATCTCGGTTGTTGAGGCGCCCTCTGTTGCTGCTGCTGCGGCTGCTGCGGCTGTTGCTGCTGTTGCGATTGTGCTTGCACTTCAAAGACTTGATTTGCGACCACCGCATTCGCATGCGCCTTCCCTTTACCCTTGGGGGTAAAATTTGGTTGCGGGGTATTGTTGGGAATTTGCCCTCTCTCCGCCTTCTTCCTCTTGAGGAATCGCTCGGCTCTTTCTCCCCGCACCTTCAAATCCTTCCAAGTCTTTGATGGAGCCATTCCCATGGCTTCAAGGATGTCGAGGGTTAGGTTGTTGTGGCAAGTCTCGAGGATGAAATCCTCGCTGACCGGATCCCTGCAATTCATAGCTTTGTTCCGGAATCTCTTCACAAAGTTCTCAACCGTCTCGCCATTCTTCTGTTTTTCATCGAATAGTGTGCCGATCGAAATCTCGGTGTCATCATCAAAGAAGTTGGTTAGAAACATGTCCTCCATGTCGTCCCAGCCATTGATGCTTCCAGGCTTGAGACGGCGATACCAATCGAAGGCAGCTCCGCGAAGAGTGCCGACGAATGACCGCACCATGAGGGGCTCATTTCCGGAAATGATTCCTAAATGAGACTTAAAGTAGATTAAATGCTGGGTAGGGGAACCCTTCCCATCAAACGGCGTAAAGTTAATCAGATTAAACTTTGCCGGATATGGGATCGATTCCCACTCCCTTGGATAGGGGCAGGGTATACCAGACCTTTTTACCTCTTGAGCACTCATCAATGCGTTGATTTTGCTCTCCAGGTCCTTCATCTTCCTGTCCTCACTTGTCTCGGTCTTCGAGTGGCTTCGAGGTGAGGTGACATGGTCCTCTTTTGCATTATCTTCTGCGGGACCACCCCCAGTGTTGGTATTGACGGGAGGAATGTTGACATTATCCGCTTCCCGCTCATGCTCCTCTGGATTGCGTTGACTCGGTTCTCCTTGGTGAACCGTCATTGCCGCGATCTGTTGGTCGTGCATCTCCCTCATCCGCTGCATGGCCATCTCCATTTCAAATTTGAAGCTCTCCTTCTGCTTGGCCAGGGCTTCTTCAAGTATCTTCGACACTTGTTCGGCGCTGATCATGAGCGATTCATAAGGTCGGCCTGCACTTGAAGTTGTGTCATCGGATGCGACGGCGGAGCAGGTATCAGAATCAGCATCTGATTCTTCTTCTTCTAGGGAAAGTCCCTTTTGTACTCTTGGGTAATTCTTTCGTTTGATGGTTCCCGACCGCAACCATGTCATGCATCGGGATGCCTCGGCAAGCTGATCTAAGTTGAGACGTGGTGTTGATCCCCCTCTGCCGGTCATGTTGACTGACACTTTCGAGTATTCATCCTCTCGGCGGAGCGATTTCTTCTTGTGGAAATGCTTCGGCTTGGAGAGTCTCTCGAACACCGAGATTCTTGTTGGGGTCTGAGCGCAGCAACACTCGGACAGCACTGCCTTGATGATACTTGCGCATGGGCATCGAGTCTCCATATCCTGCATAAATCTTTTCCGGGATTTTCCAACACCCCCAGCCCTGTAGTACAGCTCATCAGCTTGATAGCTGGAGCAACCTACAGAGTGTTGGTAGGTGTCCCTCGGTATAACACGCTCATCCTCAGACGAGTGTGTTTCCCTTTGGGAATGCAAAACATGGTTAGATTTTTCAAGAGTGGCCCGTTCAATTTTACGCTTTTGGGAGCGCAGAAACCGAACGGGCTCTTTCAGTTCGACTCGCAACTCAGTGCGGTCGGTGATAGGGGCTTTCCCTTTTTCATCTTTCTTGGGGGGATTGATTCGACCCCCGGTCTGGTTTTTAACTTGGGGACCTTTCAATGGTCCCAGCCGTTCTTTGACGGGTATTCTTCCTCGGTTCTCCGGTAAGGGACCGAGGCGACTCGTCAAAGGAACCTGGGATCTTGAATGATCCCCTTTTTTACCTGGCCCTGTTGAGGGTGTCGGTACAGGAGGAGTAGGCTCTGATTTAGTTGAACTCTGGGCGATAATCTTGCCCTTCTTTGCTGGAAGTGTTGGTGTCGATTTAGGAACCCACACCGATTTGCTTGTAGACGGTGTTTTGACCACTGTTTCTCGCTGCATCTCCTCTGCTTTCTTTAGGAGGAGCCGGGCATGTGCGAGTAGAGCGCGGCGCTTCTTGATTCGCTCCTCGAGCATGGAGCGGTTCCTCTTGACGCGGATCCACTCACTTGCTTCTGTTTTGGAGGGGAGGTTGATTGCTTGCCGTTGCTCTTGTCGCTGCCTCGACTTCAGATCCTCTGCATAGCGCACTCCATCTTTCGACTCCTTAGCCCTGGCGAGCTGTTGAGCGAGGCGTTGGCGGCGTCTTTGGATCGCCCTTTTTGATGGAGTTGGAGCAGTATCACCCATTGCCTTTGGTGCTGTTGGATCTACGTTCTTGACCACACTGATCGACGCAAGGCCGTTGTGTGGTGCAAGTGTAGCAGCAGCGACGGCGGGGTCTTGAATTGAGGAGTTGGAGATCCCGCAAGCCCTTTTTGAAGATGGGTTCTTCCTGCGCCGGTGCGGAGAGGCAGATCTGGAGGAGGAGGAGGAGAGGTACTCTTCATACTTCTGCTGGTCGAACTCGTATTCGACCTCTTCATTCACCCGGATCTTGAAGGCCGGTTGCGTCACTCCGATCTCGGCGGCGTGATCGGTGGCTCCCACTGTGATCGCCAGCTTGTTTCCGGTAAAAGTTGCTGTTTTCATTGATGTTCTCTTTTTCGAGATCTGTTACAACTTTGAGCGTTACAACAGGATAAAATGAAAACAAAAGGGTTACAACTTTAACGAAAATAAACACGAGATCCCGTTTTGGTACGGTCTCGCTTGCGTGGGTTGTTGGCCTGTGACGGGGATGTCGATATCCGTGGACCGCCGACTCTTCAAGATCCTTTTTGGTAAAATCCGGCAGAGTTTCGTCTATCCGCAGAGGGATATAGAAACAGAACTTCGTCGATCCGCGTGAGATCTAGAAGTTTTAAAGCGTATATCTCGGCTAAAACGAGATAATAGCTCTTCTTAGTGTCGCCTGCGAAGGGCAACACCAAGGAAAAGAAGGGGGTGAATGAAGGGTGCTGATGAAGAACGCCTTACTCCTTGCTCCGGCAGGGCTTCGCCGCTATCTTGCAGATTCTGACTCCTCACTCCGGCAGGGCTTCGCCGCTCTCTTGCAGAACAATCCTTGGCTAAGATAATTCAGCCTTGAATTGAGAGCCAAAAATCAAGAGCCCCTCACAAAGGAGGCCAAGGGGGCTATTTATAGCCAAAAGGAGAGGGGGGGCTGATGTGAGACACCCCTGGGGTGTCTCGGCCTGGCCGAGACACCCCTGGGGTGTCTTGGCTTTTCCAAGACACCCCTCGGGTGTCTCGGGCCTGCCGAGGCCCATTTGGGTGTCTCAACGCAGTCCGAGGCTGTGCCGTTGTTCTGCCGTTGTCCTGCCGTTGACTCGCCGTTGACTTTTCGTCCGAACTCGGATTTGAGTGATTTCGGATGCGTTGTAATCGTGACGGTGAGCTCTGTAGGCCCCGATGGTTGGATTATCCGTGGGGTGATTGGGGCACAGCGGGCGTTGGTCCAATTGCAGTGATCGCGGGGTTTTCGGTCAACCCATATCCTCGTGATTCTGACATTCTGTCGGCTCACGTAATCCGTCGGTTTGCTTCAGTCGCTCACCGGTGTCATTTGAGCTCTTGTGAACTGGGTAGCGTCATTCGATCGTCGATCGTTAACACCGAGCTGTGAGTGGGGACCTATCGGTAATTTTCGATGCCTACACCTACGAGAGGAGCACCTTCAGATACAAATAGACATGGGCAGCCTCTCTATGAGTGTCCAAGATGCTGTAGCAGAACTCGCTCGCATAGGGGTCGAGCTATCTCAGAGGAATGCCCAGCTGGCTAAGGATATGGAATTCATAAAAGGGTTAGCTGCTCACTGTGATGGGCTTCTCAAAGACTATTGCAATGAAATCGTCGCTGCTGATAAGATTTGATGAGAGATTGCATAAGCAACACCTGATGACGAGTATCTCAGGAGAAAGATAACTAAAGAAGTCAAAAAGACTTGTGAGGAGAACATATCAGCATTGAAGTCCAAGCTCAAGTCCTTTAAGCTGATGGGCCCTGGTTCTTAAGATTTGAATTGCTTTTAGCTAGGGAATAATTTTGTATCATTTTCATTTCAATTATCATCACTTTGTATTAAGTTATCAATATTGAATGAAAATGATATCATTTTGTCTTTCATCATCTTTCTTGTTGAATTTTAATTTAGGACAATGAAAAGTATTGCAAGTGCTACAGGTGTGATGTTACCTTAGCATAAATTCAAAATTCTCTTTATTACTACTTAGAATAATTCTAAAAAATTTTAATCATCAGAGGTGTAGTGTTAACATGACAATGTATAAAGCAGGCAGACTAAACATTTACTCCTGGAACAACTTTTTAATAAGCAACCCCCAGCCTGACTTGGCCAGAGATTGAGAGACAAGGGGGCTTCATTGCCTACAAAAAGTATCTCGTAAGAAATTTTCTGTTGATTGGCATCATGAGCCTATCGCCTTTTTGATCGATGAGGCGATAAGCACCTTTTGAATAGACTGATTCTATTACGAAGGGCCTTTCCCATTTAGGATTGAACTTCCCTTTGGTTTTGTGTGTCATCACCATGGGTCGTCTGACGGCTAGGACCAAATCACCTTTCTTAAAAATCCATTCCTTAACCTATTTGTTGTAGGCTTTAGAAATCCGGGCTTGGTACAATTCAATCTGTTGCTAAGCTTGAAGTCACTTGTCATCTAAAGCTTTAAGTTCCTGAAGGCGCCGTCGATGGTTCTCATCCTCTGTCATTCCGGTCATGATGGCGACTCTCAGAGAAGGGATCTGGATTTCTAATGGTAGCACGGATTCGCAGCTGTATACTAAAAAGAACAGGGTGGTTCTTGTAGAGGTCCTCACCGTCGTGCGGTAGGCCCATAGACATTCGTCGAGTTTTTCAACCCAATCACGTTCACCCTTAGAAACAAATTTTTTGAGAAGCTTCACAATGGTCTTGTTAAAAGCTTCTGTGAGGCCATTTGTCATCTGATAATACACTGTAGATGTGACACTTTGGATTATAAACCTGTCACAAAATCTCTAAAATCCAAAGCTGACAAATTGTGTTCCGTTGTCGTGAACCATTCGTCTCGGGACTCCAAAGCAGTAGATGACATGATGTTTGATGAATTTAACCACATTCGAAGTCTTGACTTCTTTCAGGGAGATTGTCTCCACCCATTTGGAGAAGTAATCGGTCACGGCCAAAATAAATCGATGTCCCTTGGAAGTTGGAGGAGAAATTGGTCCTACGACATCCATGCCCTATATCTCAAATGGCCAGGACACAGATGTGGGATATAAGTTCCCTAGCGCTTGATGGATGAAGTCGCCATGAACTTGACATATGTGATAATGTTTAGCGTAGTCAGCTGAATCCGAAAACATTTTTGGCTAGTAATAGCCAATTCACCAGAGACGATCTCCCAACTTAGCCCCGGATTGATGTGCTCCACATGTCCCATCGTGAGCTTCCTTGAGAGCCTCTTTTGCATCTTTTCTAGAAAGGCATCAAAGTAAAACACTATCGTGTGATTTACGATACAAGATTTGGGAAACCATGCCGTAATAGAATTATAGGGCATTTCGTTTGATAGCGGCCGCTTTCTTAGAATTATTGGGTAAAATCCCGTATAAGACGTAATCGATATACGAAAACCGCTAATCCTTGGGTTCAAATTCTATTGAGGTTGCGCAGACTTCTCATGTCATCGTTTTGTCGAAACGTTCTTCTAAAAGAAGCTTGGAATAATACAATTTATGTCCGGTGATAGGAATCATTGTTTCAGTCCCTGGTGGCAATGCTGAGGTTGCCAACGAGACTAACTCATCCGCATAAGCATTCTGAGCTCGTGGAATATATCCAATGAAGAAACCTTCAAACTTCTTAGCTTGCTTTAACACCGCGATGTAGTACGAGATCAAATCCTCATTGCGCACTTCGTATTCTCCTCGGACTTGATTTACAATCAGATAAGAGTCACCGTAAGGCTCGAGATGTTGAATGTTAAGTTCTTCGGTAAATTACATTCCTAATAGCAGAGTATTATACTCAGCTACATTATTGGCGTAGGGCTCGATCAGGGAAAATCCTCTTGGGATCACGTGACCGTTCGGAGAGATGAATACGACTCCTACTCCCACGATAATTGCTCCTTGAGAATTTGCTGTAGATGCACCGTCAAAGAATAACTTCCATACCTGCGTAATTTCTTGAGTTATACAAGCTTCGACAACTTCGTCAGGCAATTCTTCATACAACTTTGACGTTCCTAGCACCGAATGATCGGCTAGGAAATCCGCCAAAGCTTGACCTTTAACAGCCTTTTGGGGCATGAATTGCATATTGTATTGTGATAGGAGGATTGCCTACTTTGCGAACCAGCAATTCAGAGACGACGGTTTCATCATCAGGACTCTCAAAGGATTTACCTTAGAAATGACATGGATTGTTTGTCCAACCAAGTAGTGTCGTATCTTTTGGACCGTGAATACCAAAGTGAGACATTCTTTTTCGACCGGATTATACCGGTGTTCGGCTCCCATCAAGGTCCTACTTAAGTAGTATATGACTTGCTCTTGCCCTCGGTCATTATTTTGGGATAATAAAGCTCGAAGAGAATGATCCATAGCTCTCACATATAACAGGAACGGTTTCCTCGATATCGGGGCCACAAGAACTGGCGGTTGAGTGATATATCTCTTAATCTCTTCGAATGCCTTCTGACAGTCTCTATCCCAGATGAAGGATACTCCTTTCTTCATGAGCTTAGAGAAGGGTTGGCATCATCCCGAGAGGTTAGATATGAATCTCTAGATATAACCCAATCTCCCTTGCAAACCTCTGAGTTCTTTGAGATTCTTCAGAGGCGGCATGTCTTGGATAGCATGACCTTTCTCTGGATCAAGAGAAATTCCCTTGGATGTAACGATAAATCCTAGGAACTTTTCTCTTGATACCCCAAGGAATGATTTTGTCAGGTTCATCTTCAGCTGATGTGCTCGCATGATATCGAACATTGTCTTTAGGTCTGTAAGATGATGTCATCAATGTAGCATTCAATCTTCTTACGCAGATGTTCATGAAAGATAGTGTTCATCACGCGTTGGTAGGTTGCGCCTACATTTTTCAATCTGAAGGGCAACACGTAGCAATATACCTCTAATGGTGTTCTGAAAGCAGTATGCTATTCGTCTTCAGGATACATCTTGATTTGATTGTATCCGAAGAATCCATCCATGAAAGACATCCTTTCATATCCGCAGGTGTTGTCGATCATGACATCAGTGATAGGAAGTAGAAACTTATCTTTTTGACAAGCTGCGTTAAGGTCACGAAAGTCTATACATATCTAGACCTTACCATTTTTTTGGGAACTGGAACAATGTTGGCTACCCAGTCTGGGTGTTGTTCCTCTCTGACAAAGCCCGAGTCTATAAGCGTTTTAACTTCTGACTCAATTGCTTCCATGATCTCTGGACAAAACCAATATTGCTGTTGTTTGACGGGTTTTGCATACGGATCAATATTGAGATGATGCATGGCTACTTTTGGATCAAGACTAGGCATGTTTTCATAATTCCAAGCAAAGAAATCTATATATTCTCTAATGAGCGATATAAGATCTTCTTTCTCAGAGGGTGATAAGCTTTCATTTATGAAGTTAGGTTTAGGGTAGGTTTAGGGTCGGACTCATCTCCCATATTGACATGGATTACTTTATCTTTAGTAGGCGGCTCGCGTTGTTCGAAATGCATATCCCATAAGATATTAAGGTGTTTGATCCAAGGATCATTGGTCGATTCAATTAACTCTTTATCATCCCCTGCATCTTCATCTGGGTGACCAGTTAAAACCATGTTCACAGTCAAACTTCTAAAGAAAGGTCCGACGCTGACATCGGATTCCTATGATGATGTTCTAGATTATTTAACACAGATAGTTATTGATTTCATTTTCTGAAGGAGAAGGGGTCGTGACATAACACACACCTCTTCTAGTTTTCCGATAATAATCCAGAGGTTTTCCTTCAGGAGTGAGGGACATTCGAATTGGCGTTTGCCTTCCTTTCCCGAAGTTTACACCCTGTTTTTCATTAAAATTATATCTCATTCGTTTCATCAGATATATGAAATTGGGTTCGTGGTAATGGAATTGAGGGATTCCATTATCTTCTTCTGAACTTCCTCGTTTGAATAGTTCAGATTTAACTTTACCAAACTGGATCGACTTCTGCCCTTTCCTTTTGGACGGGACTTTGAAGAAAGCCTTCTAGGCATCTTCTACTTCTTCATCTAAAGCGAATGATGACTTAATCGACAATGTGAGTGATTCCTTAGTGCATAATGTGTGCCATGGGTCGTACCTACATCAGTATCATTCTGTATTTGTTCATTTTTAGATGACACATCAGACAAATACGCCAAAATAAAGCCTTCATTAATGCACCACTCGCCCTCACTTGGTACATTATTATTGTTCTCGACCTGACCTATTACATTGAAGTTAAACTACCATGGACAATCTTCTTCAGGATCTGGCTCGATGTTAGCTTCATTGCCGTTGTCGACATCTTCTTTCTCCTGTGATTCCGAGTAAAAGACAGAATCTATATGGAAGTTTTCCACCCCTCTGAAAGGGTACTTTTCCGCAATCAGTGTTCGAACTTCCCCCTCATCATTAGCATACTTCATAACCTGATGTACGGTAGATAGGATAATGTGATTTGCATGAATTCATGGTCATCCCAATAATAAATTATAGGACGTGTCCGCATCTATAATGTAACAAGTCACCTCGAACTTGAGATATTCTATTTGACACATGAGCTTGATCTTTCCTAGGGGTCGAGTACTGTTGGCGTTGAAACCAAAGATAGTGGTCTGGGTGGTGTTCGACCGATGCATGGGAATCCCTAAGACCTGCATGATCCTATAAGGCATGATACTGAGTGCTGAGCCCGGGTCAACTTGAACACAAATAATTTCTGAGGACCCAATGTACCCTGTGTAGTACATAGGCCTGTCATGCTTGTGCTTGACCTTCATATCGTCCTAAGTGAATGTTATGCATGGTAGACTTCTTGCTGCTTGCAGACATTGTAGGCTAGATTAGGCTTCCGAAGCTTCAGGAGTCGGAGCAACTTGTGTAATGAAGCTTTCCGTGTTTGTTAAAACTTCAAACAGAGGTTCCTTGGTGGTTTTAGACAATCTCAAGAGCTCATATAAGGTAATTCTGGCTGGTATGTTGGCCAACTGCGTCAGGACATTGAATCAAAAAGGAGTGCTTGATTCTCCGACTTCTTGAAGAAAGTTCTTATTATACCGGGTTTCTTTCTACTCCTTTGTTAATTGACTATTGAGGAACAGAACCCCCAGCGTCTTGGTGTTGTTCTTCTGCTTCTTGTGCATTCTGAACATAGTCTCTCAGGTAATCTTTTCCTGACCAGGTGCCAGGGTTACCTTCTAGGTATGTTGCAAGAATAATCCTCTCTTATTCTAAGTCGGTGAGAGGTTTAAGATGATCATCATTCTCATTCATAGAGGGACTAATCATGCTGGATGACTTAGCCTTGCCTCTTTTCTTTTTAGATGAGGTGTTCGTCCATTGTTGGTCTTCAACCAGGTCGGGATGGACCAACATGATCTCCCCTTTTAGGATAGTGAGGGGTAACAATCCCCTATCCTTCTGACCTTGTAAGTCAGTGTTTTCATGTGCATTTCCCTTTTATGGATTGGCAAAATACCGTTTGTAGCTGCTATTGGAGGAAAATCACCGAACTGGACCGCTATCAAATTAGTGGATACGGTCTTCTGCTCTAGCTTCAGTGTGAGCACGTTAGCATTTACCAGATTTTGTAAAATGTATTTGAAGACATAGCATTTTCTGGTGGGATGTCCTAAGAACCTATGATAACGACAGTAATTAGGGTCATCCACCATCCTTGCTTCATCTGGTTTTCTGATCTCAGGGAGCTGTAGTTTGTTATTCTTCCGAAGTAGTTGGAACAAAGTTGATTGGGCCATACCCCCATCTGTGCAAGGAGCTGTTATAGCTTGGGTTGAGTAGCTTCTTCATCCTTGACTCGGGCAATGATTTCTTCGGCTTGTTCTCCTTGCGAAACCAATTGTCTCCAAGAACGATATTCTGCTGCCCCCATCTGTGCAAGGAGCTGGGTCTGCAAGTTATGCCTGTAAGTTTTAACCAAAGTTGATTGGGCCATACCTGAGGAGCATCGCAATGCCATGCTATGGAATCTTTCCACATAAGTTTTGATGGATTCTCCCTTCCTTTGCTTGGTGGTAAAAAAGGTTGGGACAGACACTTCCGTATCATATTCGAAAAACCTGGCTAAGAAGAGCCTTTACAGATCTATCCATTTTTTAATAGATCCAGCAGGTAGTTTATGAAACCACTCGAAAGTAACGCCTTTAAGAGTGCCGACAAACAAACGAGTCAAGATAGCATCATTTTCCACCACGTCTCCAGTCTACGACTTGAAGTAGTAGATGTGTTGGTTTAGCGATTCTGTACCATCGAAAGGCTGCAGAGTTGGGGTCTTAAATTTTGGCAGCTAAGGAGATGTATCCCATTTAGCAGGATAAGGTCGTACTACTCCTTCCTCACGAAGCTCGCTTCTGCTACCGATTGCGTTAAGGCAGGCTTCTAGCTCATCCACTTTAGATGACTAAGGATGTAGCTCTCTTTCAATCTCCTTTTTGTTTTTAGAAGAGGATTCCAAGTTGTGAGTTTCACGATCTGAATTCTCGTGCACCTTTTGTTTTCCCTTTGGAATGGTCCTCCGGGAAGATTCAGGTTTTTCGTCTTTTTCTGCAAGGAGCTGGGCTAACATATCCTTCATCTGAAGAAGTGTTTCTTGCTATGCTTAAAGCATGACCTGATGCTCGTTGCCTCTCTTTGCTAAGTCGTCGGGGCCTCCAGTCATGTAAGCAGGAGCTTCATGTGCCACAACGGAGCTCGAGGATTGAGACTCGGCGATTGCTGAATGTTCATCCTCTAAAGTGATTCCCTTAGCCAACTTTTGATAATTAACTGAGTAGATAGCTCCTATCCGGGTTCGAGTGCGGAGATATATTCCTTCAAACTCGTCATATATTCCTCGGACAGTCAGAGAGTGGCTTCTTTCTTATTCGTCAGAACTGGGCGCTAAGGCCTTCCCTCTGCCAATCACGTTAAAAGTGACTTCGGGATATTCAGCTTCAAAAATTTTCTTCTTGTGATGATGTCATCGCTTAGCAGGCCTGGCGACATTTGTCAAATGGTCAAACACTGATTGTCGAGGCGCGATCGCACAACAGTGACACTCCGAGAGAACTGTAGAGATAAACCACTCACATTGGCATGAATGAGCTGTTTGTTGGGCAGGTCTCCCCCTCGATGGCAATTCTCACAAGTCAAAGACTTGGGATGAAGAATTTTCCTCCGAACGTGAGTACGGAGAAGGAACCTCCTGCCCCTAAGTGGGTAAGACTGATCCTTGTCGGACATAAACTTTGAACCCATGTCGACTCTCTTGAACTTGGCAGAACACATCATGTTCTGGAGAATAAGTGCGAGGGTCGCATTTGGATTTATAAACACTAGACCGATGCCTATGTCTAGTTGATCAAATAGACCTCTGAGGGTCATGTTTTGGTTGAACGCACTCTTGAGGGTCATGTTTGGTTGGTGAAACAGACCCTTAAGGGTCATGTTTTGATTATACATACTCATGAAGTGTGCGTTTGGTTGATGGAACGTACCTTTGGTAGTCACGTTTTGATTTTGAAATGCATCGTTGAGGCGTGCGTTCACTTTTGAATACGCACTCTTGGGGTGTACGTTCTGGTTTTATAACACATTCATGAGAGTTGCGTTTTTCTTTGGAGACGCACTCCTGAGGTGTGCGTTTGGATTGAATAACGTACCACTGGGGGTCGCGTTTAAGTTGGATTACACGAGTTCATAATCGGGCTCATTGTCACGAAGTGTGCATTCTAGTGCAGAAATGCAGTGTTCGGGCAAAGCCTCAGGAATGCGATCTTCGCGTTGGGAAAGAGATTGGCTGTTTCATAAGCTTGTTCGTTGTATGGATCTTCTCCTATGACGAGCGGCATTCTTCTTAGCTTGTTTCAAAGCCTTGGCAGCAACATCATCGACATTTATAGAAGTCGCCTCTTCCATGGGCCTTTTGTGACCCGTAACACGTCGTGTTGATGCAGATGTGGGATTTTCAACTCGTTGAACGAGTTTGGCAGAGGCTAAGCCCACTCCTTTAGAGGAGGGGCTGTTTGATGAATCTTGGCCAAAGAAGAGGGCTTTCTTTGGTATTTTAGCAGCAGTTATGATCTCTTTGGAGATCTTGCGGATGGTACGCATAGCCTTGGAGCTAAGCGATCCAGAGGAGAGGACTTTTTCATACTTAGCTTGGTCAAACTCTACGATGAGAGTTTCAACGGTCGTTCCAGCGAGATGGACGTCAGATTATGCCACCCCTTCGTTAGAAAAGCTAGTCCCCAGCGGAGTCGCCATCTTTTGTTCGGTGGAAAACTTGTAGTAAAAAGAAAAATTGAAAGAAATATATTTAATTTGTATTCTTTCAATCTCAATTACAATTTGGATTTTTTATTACAAAAAATAGGAGAATTAATCCGAATTCTCCCCTTTGTTTAATTCTGGATTATTCACGCTAGCGATGGAGTTCTTCCTTTGAGTGCTCGTGTCAAATTTGCTCTCCATTGATAATCCACACATCTTGTCTTGCTGAATAACTAACTTACGTGGCAAGTTTGATTAAGAACTCTTAACGAGTTATGTAACTCAGAGCGAGTTGAAAACTCTATGAAAAGAGTTGTTAAAACCGAATAATCAGTTAATAAACCAAGTATTTTGATCCTTTGCTGCTGGTGGATACTCCAAGATCTTCTTGTTGCTAAGAACTTCTCTCTGGTCGATCTCTTGGATGATCTGATCTCGAAAAAAAATCTAACCAACCCCTTTAATCGGTTGAGTAATGCAGTTATTTATAAGGGGATAAGGGGTGTAACCAACCTCTAAATCCGCTCCTAAGTAGGAGAAAATCCCTTAAAACATGGGATAAATGGTTTTAAGACCGTTCAGCTTGTGTTTGAACAAGTCAAATGCCTAAATCAATGTTACAGGCTTTAACTCTGAGTCTTAGACTTGAAACGCAGAGTTGGGTGCTTCTAAAAATTGAAAATTTTCAAGGGCCGCTTGCGTTTTGGGTCTTAACTCTGTGCCTCAGACTTGGGACACAGAGTTGGGTATCTGCGGATGATTGAAACGAACTAGCCGCTTGCGTTCTGGGTCTTAACTCTGCATCTTAGACTTAAGACGCGGAGTTGGGTATCTGCTGAAGATGGGAAATGCACGGGCCATTTTATATTTCGTTTGATTGAAGGTGGAAAACGTACAGGTTGCCTGCATTTCAAAAACTAACACGCACAGGTAAACTCTGTGTTTAGAAGGGGCTAGTGATCTATAACCACTTCTGTAAAACGTTGCAAAAGACCATTGTTCGGTGATCTTTGTGTAGGATCTGAAATAGATACACTAGAACACTAGAGGGGGATGAATAGTGTTCTTTTAAAATTATTGCAAAGTAGATAATAAATTGTAAAGAAAAATGGCAATCTCAGAAATTTGCAAACACAAACACAAGGATTTTATACTGGTTCCACCAAACCGGTGTACATCCAGTCCTCAAGCAAATCCCACTATGATTTTGAATAAACTTACAAAATCAAACTCAAACCTGACCAATTTGCAAGTCCCTGCAAATTGCAATACCAATTGACAAACTCCTTGCCAATTTGAACACCAATCTCTAAGCCAAGAGATTAACCCTCTCACAACCGAGAGAAAACTTTGTTGAAGTAATAACACAATGATCATATAAGCCTTGAATGTGTAATGAAGTGCAGCAGTGGCTTAGGATTCTTTTAATCTCTGTAAAATTGCCTAATTGATTTGTATTTGATGAAAGTATATAGGCAATTTCAGAAACTCTTCTTTTTCAGAAAATCAGAATGTTTTTCACTTGGGAAATTACACAAGAATCAAAGCTTATGGGTCTATTTTCTATTTTTTTTTCTGAACAAGTAATATATATATAGCCCTTGAAAAGACAACTTTTTAAAGTTTAAAAACGTTTAAAAACGGCTATAAACAGTCAGATATTCAAATATTGAAAAACTGGAAAACTGTCTTTGTAGTCGACTACTGTAGTCATTAGTCGACTACACTGAGTTCAGACAGACTCTGTTTTTCGGAAAATTCTCTCAGTAGTCGACTATAATGATCATTAGTCGACTATACTGTAATTT
>BQKN01048743.1:0-16198 GCA_022839385.1 Asparagus kiusianus | reverse complement strand
TCGGTGATTCCCCGAAACGTTGGTTTGATTCCACGTGCGAACGTGTTTCGTTGCTTGTGTGCCTCGTCGTCTCGAACTCTCGTTGATTTGTTCGGGTCTTGATTCGATTGCCCAAATCTTCATTTGGCAGTAGATCCGCTTCGGTGTTTGAGTTCAGGTCCGTTTTGTTGTTGGACGACTCGTTAACTTTCCGAACCGTTGGTTTGGTCCCGCACGCGAACGTATTCCGTTGCTTGCGTGCCGTTCGTTGGCTTCGTAGCCTCGTTAGTTCGCTTCGTTGCTCGAACGTCCGTTGATTTGTCGAATCATCGTGCCGAGCTAAGCTAAGGGGCTTATAGGCAATTTTATACGCCTACAGATACCCCCTCCAAAGTGTTCCAGCCTCATTCTTTTATAGAAGAGTCTGGAATACTTTGGATATGATTGCCCCTACCCTTTGTCGGTGTAACGGGACCTGGAACGACTTTCGTTCTGTATTCCTTCACTCCTTCAGGCTATTCGGTGCTTTGTCGAATGCTTGTAAGGACTCCGGTGCTGCATTTATTGTCTGACCGTTGTCGGAATTTGAACTTGAAGTCGATTCCTGATTTTCCAATCTTTAGCTCGTGTTTGTTGGTTCGACATACAACTAATCCTCGATTGTTGGCGCTGAGCCTTTATTTGCGACGCGTTGTCCGGCGTCGTGTTATTGAGTTATCCTTAAGAATATTTTCAGAAAAATATTCTCCAGGAACTTCTCAATAAAAATGGGGAATAGTTTATACTCGTATACCTTATTGGAGTATTTCCGTATTCAAAATGAGCTGAACCGGCTTGAAAATGAGCCAAAAAAGGCAGTAATTTTGCTCAAAAAAATTCTTCCGCTCCTTCCGAATGTGTGGGAGAGACAGGAATAAACCAAGGATAGGACCCTCAGTTGTTTTTAAGTCGTTTCGACGCTTGATTCAACCCTATTTGGACTGATTTGGACTGGTCCGGTTCGGTTCAACTTGGTCCGGTCCGGTTCAACTTGGTTCACCTTATAAATAGGGGTCCATTTTCTTTCTTTTTCTCTTTTTTTCTTCTCCTCTCTAGGGCCGGCCCCCCTATCCCTTGTTTTTTGATTTTTTTCTTTTCCCTCGAGCACTCTTTCTCCCTCAAACCTCGATAGTTGTCTTAGATCTAGTCTTCCTTTGGATCTTTGACTGAGAAATCCCTCGAAGAACTGAATTTTAAAATCCCTCTCAGGCCCCTCGAGCACGTGGTGAAAGTTTCCTAAAAGGCTTTATCTTTGTTGGATCTCGAGCCTTTCTTCAGGTAAATCCTCCATAATTATGATCTTTTTCATGCTCAGTTCAATTTATGCATTTGTGGGATCGCATGTGAGGGTCGAGGGTGTGATTTGATGCCTCGAATTAATCTTTCAAGGGGGGTAGATCTGATAAAAAAAAGTGAGCTTTTTTCTAAATCTGACCTCTTTTAACTTATTCTGCAGCTTGACATGTCGCGTGCTTCGAGAGGTCGTTCCCCTGCTATGTTGGCTGATGGCGTGCCTCCCTCCTATGCTGGTGAGCTATTTTTGGCAGTATTTGGAAATTTACAAATTAGTCCCTATTTTCTTGTAAATTTACAAACTGGTCCTTTTTTTACCCCACATTGTTCTCCTTGGCGAGGCAATCGGGAAGAGCCTTGATTCTCGTTGGTGAGGATCGACGCTTTCGGTATATTCGGGAATTTTGCAAATTAACCCCTCTTTTCTTGAAAATTTGCAAATTGGTCCATTTTTACCCCACGTTGTTCTCCTTAGCGAGGCAATCGGGAAGAGCCTTGATTCTCGTTGGTGAGGATCGACGCTTCAAAGATATGTTTTGCTTGGTCAAAACCATATCTCAAAATTAAAGGGGGCGATTTGACGCTACATTGCGCTTTATAAGTCAGGGATATGTTGTCGACATACCATGTGTTGTAATTGCACAATGTGGCCAAATCGTCTCACCCTTTATAAGGCAATGACTCTACCTTAACTATTTGTAAGGTGAGTTCAATTTCCTTTTATAATCGAGGCTAACCAGTGTTTAACTGTCTTTTTGCAGTGGGGTACCCTTCTGGATCATTCTCGTCCCACGCAGTCTGTGGGCGTCGTGGCGGGTATTACTCGACCTCCGACGATCCTTCTCCTATTCCAGCTACTCCTCAGTTTGCTTCGGGCACATCGACTGAGGTTGCCCAGGTGGTGAGGGAAGGTAGTCATCGAGCTATTCGTCAGCTGATCACAGATGCGTCTTTTGTGAAGGATGCCAGCTCTACTCAGCCTCTTCGGAAGAGCGACTTCCTGTTTGGTGATTCTGTCGATGACCCAGAAGCCGTATTCATTGACGCTGAGCAGTGGCTCCACAAGACCGGCAGTGGCTTCCTATACTTGCCGGAGATTCCTCGGCATCGCTCATTGACTGAGCTCAGGCGTCAGGCTGTGACACGGGAGATGTCGTGGCGCTTGACGGAGGATCATGAGAGCGTCCATTGTGGCTACGTCACACATCAGGCAGCTCCTGGCTCAAGCAGGAGTCATATCACCGGATTGCATCCCGGGATGCTGGGACTAGATGCACCACCACGTAACGAGTTTCTCGCCACTGCCTCGACCTTGAGGAATCGCCTCGCTAACCTAGGACGGGAGATGCCTGCGACTCGTCACAGGATTTATGGTTGGGTCCACTCTTTGGACAAGTCTTGGTGGAGTCGCATGACGACATATGTCTTGAGCCGATGGAGCGAGGAGTTGCACGCTTGCGGTTTGTATGCAGCTGTTCGTGCCACCATGTATGGCTTGCCTGTCAGTTTGAGGCATTTCTGTGCTTTGTTCGAGCTATATAATCCAGACTCGAACACTTTTCTGACCCGGCAGGGGGAGTTAGGCTTAGCTCTCCACGAGATGCACAGGATTTCTGGCTTGCCCATGGGACAGATGCTATACCAGGAGTACTTTCCCTCTAATCATGAATTGGACCAGTTGAAGGATCGCATGCCTGATCGCTATGAGACTCTATGGGATCTCACTTGTCATTATCACGTTGCTTTAGCACAGTCTGAGCCTTTAGCAAAAAGGACCAAGGCCTCCGTGAGTCTGAAGCAGTTTGCGAACTATTTGTTCAAGAACCTGGAGAACCGTTCTGGCGAGGATATTTGTGAGTTGGCCCCACTTACTCCTTCAGAGGTGAACAGTCTGTTAAAGAAGATTGACGCTCGTTCTTATACCACTAGCAGTCCTGAGGGTGGCTTCCCTGCGAAGACCAAGTTCAGATCTTTCTTATGGCATGCGATCACACCGATCCGGCCGATGACTCTTCTTGCCGGCTTTCTTGCTATCTGGTTGAAGAAGTGCGTGGTTCCATACCAGTCTGGTGACGCCTTGCCCTTGGAGGTACTCTATCCAGCGGTTCAGCTTGCCTACAAGAAAGAACTCTCACTTCTTCCGGTGATGGTAGCTGACATTCACCGAGGACTTCGACAGCTTTCTAGTGCCTTCACACGGAAGGAGACCGATTTACCAGGTCAGATTCCCACTCTTAAGGTGGAGCTTCCGTACGCTTATTTGATGGCCTGGTTCGTCCTCCACCGCTCGGATATGATGTCGGTGCCGAACGCCACAGATCACTCCGTTCCCCTGCTACAGTTGCTTGAGAATAGCAGGTGGGAGGGTCGAGGATTTTCTGATGTCAGACAGCAGCTGCAGGTCCACAAGTGTTGGGCATTCTCCACTTGTTTTCCGTAGTTCTCCGGCCGGTACGGCGAGTGCTTGATAGATGATGAGAGGCCGAGAGAGTATCGGACTCATTTAGACATTGGCTGCTTCAATTGACTGGTGAACATTAGGCCTGGCTATCTGACTTTTCGGGTGAGGGATCAGTGCTTCATAGAGCCATATCTACCCTGCCGATTCGCTCGCCAGTTTGGCTATGATCAGCTCTACATCGGGAATCCTCGTCAGCAGTTTCGGACTCATAGTGATTTGGTAGACGGTCTCCGTGCATGGTTGTGGACCATGACTGGCTGTACTGGTGCTAAGTTCAGTCTCCCGAGTATTGATCGGCAGTTGAACCTCACTTTCTTGAGCTGCAAGTGGTTACTAGCAGCTAACAAGACTGTCCCCGTGAAGCCGATTGCAGAGATAGAGGCTGAGAAGGCTTCTCAGCTTGATTCCCTTAAGATTCGGGAGAACGCTCGGGCACAAAGGACGCGGAACAAGACTCGCCGGATTGATGAAGAGGGCCAGAGGACATTCAATTCCACAGATGAGGCTTCAGGCGGGGATCCCGAAGATTATGATGACTTTTCCGAGCGAGGTTTGTAATTCATCTTTTATTTCTATCTTGCAGAAGTATTGAAACTGACTATGGTTTGATGTTTCAGGGACCACAGTTGATCAGGATGAAGAGTTTCGTCCTCCTCACCAGGCGAGACCTTCGATCCCCATTGCTAGGCGGAAGAGATTAGCCCGTAAGCCGCATGCAGCTTCCCGCACTTCTGATATGGACCTGGCTGGCGATGATCCTGCCAGTGACGGAGGTAATATCCATCCTGTGAACCATTCTCTTGGTTATTCGGAACATTGACTCACGCTCTTCTATCTCTATATAGGAGTGCGTGGAGAGAATGAGATGAGTCCCGATCCCATTCCCGTGTCTCCCGATGAGTTTGACCCACTACCTCATGAAGAGAGGCCTACCGGGGTTACTGACATTGGAGAGGAGATCAATGTAGGACCCGATTCCGTGAATCCAGGTACATCTAACACTGACACTGTATTTCTTTAGATAATACATCAACGAATTTGTGTATTTTCTAACTGTCCTCTACTTCTTGCTCCTTCAGATAACTTGCAGGAGGCGAATCCTAGAAATGAAGAGGCTGATGCACCCGTGAGAGGTAACTTATTTCCATTAGTTGTAGTCTCTTCACTCTTCTTTGGCACTTATATCTTTTTATGTCAGATTTCTCCATCGATGACTTTGATGAGGGAAGCTTGTTTGCGGACACTCCCATGATGCGCTACATATATAGCTCTCCTCAGATCGATGACCAATTACCTGGGGATATGTTTTCTGAGCGCGCCTTCGCTGAAAATCTCGAGGATGGTTTCTTTGAAGGTATGTGCTTCTTTCTGAGTTAATTATAGGACTAGCCAATCTTGACTAATGCAACTATAATGTAACGCCTCTGCGAATTCTGTTTTGTATCTGGCAGGAGCTTTTGTTAAGAAAGACCCTGTTGAGCCGGCTGTGAGACCAACTACACCAGTTGATGCATCTACAGCCGTTACACCTCCACTACCCCCAGCGGATCAAGGGGAAGAAGGTATAAGTTAACTCATTGAAGAGTGTTATTCCTTTTTCTTATTAAGGCTTTTGACGGACTTCTCCTTTTTTTGTGTAGGGCGTTCTTCTCGTCTTCATGTCTTAGTGAAGGAATTGTTATCTGACGACGATCCTGACAAGGTCGTCATCTGCATAGACGTTCATTCCTTCTTCTCCTTTGTGAATGCTATGATCAGCAAGCTCTTTCACGATGGACTTTCACTTCACCAGTTTAAACCTCTCCTTAATTCCATAATCAACTTGATAAGGGAAGCAGGATACCCAGATTTGGCGAAGGCCATAGTTGATGATCTCGACTGCCTAGAGCATGAGCTTCAGATGTTTCGTGAGCTTCGAGATACCGGTGCCTCTTCCTTCATTGCTGCTGAGCTGGAGACCCATTTACAGTCACTGCGCGAGACTCAACTTCTTGCTAGTCTTGAGGTTCAGGCGCAGCGAGACCGAGTAGCTCGAGTTGAGACCGGCCTTGCTACCAGATTATCTTCACTTGCCGAGCTCCGCTCTTCTATTACTTCTTGTGGGACCAAGATAGATCAGCTTAGAAGAGAACTCCACGAAGAAGAGGAGACTTTTGGCATTCTTCAGATGACAGAAGCACAGGACCAGCAGACCTGTACGGCTTTGTCCGATGAGTTGAAGTCTTTGAAGCAGAGGCTAGTCGAGATTGAGGAGGCTGCTGCGAAGACTTCGACCGCCACCGAGGAGTCCCTTAGGGCTGAACTTAGGCAAGCTTATGATGAGAAGCTGTCTAAGGTCAGCCAGCAGATTTTTAGCCACAGTCTTGATGTCTGATTTTGTTTACTGAGTGATTTGAATTTTGACTCTTTTAGTGAATTTCCTTTTTATCTTTATTATGATTCGTCATTCCGTTTTGAAATGATTGACCACAATACACATAGGATTTTTGGCAAACCCTCAGCCATCAACGGATTTAGTTAGCCTTTACCGACTACCGTTTGAGTCGGGCTAGCATGCGAGTTGTTTAAATCCGTTCGCATGTAACGTTATGCTCAGAGATTGAATTCTCTGAGACTTTGTGCTACGATGTCGAATACATAGACTTTGCCATTGTTACGGGAATAGGCTACCCGGCGACACGTGTGAGGTGTTGGCTTTAGGATTTTTGGCCAACCCCCAGCCTCTAACGGATTTGATTAGCCTTTACCGACTACCGTTTGAGCCGGGCTAGCGTGCGGATTGTCTAAATCCGTTCCACACGTGACGTTAAGCTAAAAGAGTTAACTCTTTTAGTGCTACGACATTGAATACGTAGACTTCGTCTTTCTCTTGTGAAAAGACTAAACAGCAACGTGTATGAGACATTGACTTAGGATTTTTGGCAAATCCTCAGCCTTTAACAGATTTGAGATGCTCTTATCGACTACCGTTTGAGTCGGGCTTACATACGGATTGTTTAAATCCGTTCCGCATGTGACGTTGCGCTAAAGGAATGAACTCCCTTAGACTTCGTGCTACAACTTCGAATATGTAGACTCTGCCATTGTCATGGGAATAGGCTACCCAGCAACGTGTATTAGACGTTGGCTTATCCCTATTTAGGCTTTGGGACAAAGGACCCCAGAGTCAGACTCTAGTATCTTTTTCTACGGATAAAGATCGAACCGGCGACGCGTGTTAGACGTCGACATATCCTTTCTTAGGATTCAGGATGAAATTCCCCATGCGTGTGAGGCATGGATTTCGGTGTTATTAATAACAACCTGCCACAATGTTGAATATGCGGACGAGTGTTCTTTTTAACGGTTAAGAACTGACCGGCCGCGCGTGTTAGGTGCGGACTTATCCTTACTTAGGTTTCAGGATAAAATACCCCAGAATCGAACTCTGGTGTCTTCTTCTGTGGAGAAAGACTAAACCGGCAGCGCGTGTTAGGCGCAGACTTATCCCTGCTTAGGATTTGGGATAAACTTCCTAAGATGAATCTTAATTTTATAAATTTTGGAAAAAGAGTTGGTGTGGGAAGGAAGAATTTTATATTCTATTCCCTGAACAAGGAAGGAAGAATTTTATATTCTATTCCTTGTTTCTGGAAAGGAAGAATTTTATATTCTATTTCCAGTGCAAGAAGGAAACTAGAAGTGGGATCTCCACTCCGAGAATCCGGAAGATCTAGATAAACTTACCTTTTATAGGATTGGTTATCTGATCGAAAGAAGAGTTCTTCGTTTATCGAAGTGAAATTTCAGCTTCGGTTATAACCATGAAAAGGTTGAACCAAAGAGAAAAGAAATGGAGTTCTTTCGTTTATCGAAAGGGAACTCCGAACTGAGAGTGGACCTCCTGTTCATGGAAAGAATCAAGAGGGCCGAAAGAACATTTTTGTGAACTCACTGTCGATTGAAATCGATCAGTGAGGGAATTTTGGAGGTAAAAATGAATTTGGGTTATCCTTTAGAATATTAGGTATGATATTCTTTAAGGAACTTCCCGATAAATGAGTTGTCCTGAATGTACAAGGGATAGTACTTTTTCAAAAACTTCCCATTTATTGGCATTAATTGCCTGTTGCCCTCTAAAGAAATTAGGCGATAAGCACCGTTCGAATAGACTGTGTCTATTACAAACGGTCCTTCCCACTTAGGTTCGAATTTACCTTTTTTTTTGGAGGTGAGGATTATTGGTCGACGAGCAGCGAGGACCAGATCTCCTTCCTTGAAGCTTCTCTGGCGAACCCTTTTGTCAAAAGCTCTGGATATCCTGGCTTGATAAAACTCGATGTGTTGTTGAGCTTCCAAGCGCCTTTCGTCCAGCCTTTCGAGTTCTTCGAGACGCTTCTGATGCTGCTCTTCGGTCGTCATCTCCGTTGCGAGAGCGATCCGAAGGGAGGGGATTTGAATCTCCAACGGTAGCACAGCTTCACATCCGTACACCAGCGAATATGGGGTGGCTCCCGCGGGTGTGCGTATGGTGGTGCGATAAGCCCAGAGCGCTTCGCCGAGTTTATCGTCCCAATCTCGTTTATTGGTCTTCACGAGCTTTGATAAGATCTTGATGATCGTTTTGTTGAAAGCCTCAGCCAATCCATTAGCGGCAGGGTAATAAGGTGTTGACGAAACATCCTGGATCTTGAACTTGTCACAGAACTGGATGAAGGCGTTGCTTATGAATTGCGGACCGTTGTCATGAATGATCCGCCTCGGCACGCCGTGTCGGTATATGACATGATGCTTGATGAAGTTGATGACGTTGTTCGTCTTCACTTCTTTAAGCGGAATGGCTTCAGCCTACTTTGAAAAGTAGTCGGTGATAGCGAGAATAAATCGATCACCTTTGACTGAAGGTGGAAAGATGGGACTGACGATATCCATCCCCCATGTCTCGAATGGCCAAGACGTGGTTGATGTGTGTAATCGCTCCGGTGGTTGGTGCATATAATTTGCATGCACTTGACAAGCGTGACATTCTCGGGCGTACTCGATCGCGTCACGAACCATTGTTGGCCAGAAATATCCCATTCTTCTGATTCGATCATACAGCTTGGGACCAGGCTGATGCGCACCGCATTCTCCTTCATGTGATTCCTTAAGAACTTCTTTTGCTTCTTCGTTCGAAAGGCATCGGAGAAGCAAATCATCATACCCCCGGCGATATAGCGTACGGGTCTCGGTATTGTAAAAGAACCGCGGAGCTCTTCGGCGAATAGATTCTTTTTCTTTTGCATCCTCTGGTAAAATGCCGTATTGGACGTAATCGATGATGGGAAAACACCAATCTCGGGACTCAGACCCGATTTGGGTTGAGTTCACCTCTTTGGCGTTCTCGTTTTTATCATCCTCCTCTTCAACCTCCATATCGTATATGGGTATGCAGAGTTGGTGTGATCTCACTGTGACTAGCAGTTCAGTTTCGGGCGGCTGCGCGAGTGATACTGCCAGTGCTGCCAGTGCATCCGCATAAGCGTTCTGGAGACGTAGGATATATTCGATATAGAATTCTTCAAAAGAATCTGCCATTCTGACGGCCTCCTGGTGGTACGGAATCAGATCTGGGTTCCTGACTTCATACTCTCCACGAACTTGGTTAACGATCAATTGAGAATCTCCAAAGGCTTCGAGATACTCGACCCCCAGCTCTTTGGCAAAACTGAGTCCAATGATGAGCGCGTTGTACTCGGCTACGTTATTGGAACATGGATTCGTCAGCGAATAAGCTCGGGGCATCGCGTGCTTCCCTGGGGAAACTAAGACCACTCCAACTCCGGAGGTGACTTTATGACATCCAGGGATTACTGCCTTATTAACTGCTCTCGAAGCACCATCAAAGTATAATTGCCATACTTGTTGGTGCGACGTGGTGTTAACCTCGTGGGTTTCATCTGGTAAATCATCATATACCTCAACTGCATCTGTCGTCGGGCTTGCCGCTAAAAGATCACAAATCGCTTGTCCTTTGACTGACTTCTGCTGTTTGAAGTGCAAATCATACTGGGACAAGAGGAGGGCCCACTTTGCCAACCGCCAGTTCATCGAACCTGGTTGAGTCATGAATACCCGTACCGGATTAACGTTAGCGATGACGTAAATCGTCTGGCCAACTAAGTAATGTCGCATCTTCTGTACTGCGAACACCAATGCGAGACATTCTTTCTCGATCATCGGATACCGAGATTCGGCGCCTATCAAGGTCCGACTTAGGTAGTAGACTGCCTGTTCGTGACCATTATCATCGTCTTGTGCTAATAAAGCACTTACTGAGTGGTTCATCGCCTTGATGTATATCAAGAACGGTTTACCTGATTTTGGTGCGACAAGAACAGGTGGATTCATCAGATATGCCTTGATATCTTCGAATGCCTTCTGGCAAGCATCGTCCCAAATAAACGATACGCCTTTCTTGTTTAGCTTAGAAAATGGTTGGCATTTCCCGGAAAGATTTGAAATGAACCTCCGGATATAAGCCAGACGACCTTGCAATCCTCTGAGTTCCCTTAGATTCCTCGGGGGTTGCAATTCATTTATCGCTTTTACCTTGTCTGGGTCAATGTGTATACCCTTAGTGGTGACGACGAATCCCAGGAATTTTCCGCTGGACATTCCGAGGAAGGATTTTGTGGGATTCATCTTCAACTGATGACTCCGCATGAGATCAAACATCGTTCTCAAGTCCTTGATGTGATCTTCTTTGTTGCGGCTCTTTACCACCAAATCATCAACGTAGCATTCCACCGTTTTCCTAAGATGTTTCTGGAAAATCTTAGTCATCGCTCGTTGGTATGTAGCACCTGCATTCTTCAGACCGAACGGCATCACCGTGTAGCAGAAGACACCGAGGGGCGTTCTGAATGCTGTATGCTTTTCGTCGTCCGGGTGCATTTTGATTTGATTATATCCTGAAAAGCCGTCCATGAAGGACATTCTTTCGAATCCACATGTATTGTCAATAATGACATCCGTGATCGGGAGAGGAAAATCATCTTTTGGACATGCTTCATTCAAATTCCTGAAGTCGATGCAAATCCTGATCTTGCCATTCTTCTTCATGACAGGAACGATGTTGGCTAGCCAGTCTGGATGTTGTTCCTCTCGGATGAATCCTGAGTCGATCAACTTCTTAAACTCAGCCTCGATGGCTTCCATGATCTGCGGACGAAACCGTCTTTGCTGTTGCTTGACAGGTTTTGCATCCGGCTTGATGTCGAGGCGGTGCATTGCCACATTGGGGTCGAGCCCTGGCATGTCTTCATAGTTCCAAGCGAAGACGTTGATGTATTCCCTGATAAGAGCAATTAACTCCTCTTTCTCATCTGAGGGGAGACTACCACTGATGAATATGGGCTTTGGATTGGCTTCATCACCCATACTGATCTGGACTACTTCGTCTTCGGTGGGTGGCTCTCTTTGCTCGAACCTATCACCATATTGCATGTTCAAGTGATGAACCCATGGGTCCTCCCACGTTTGCATTTGATCGTCGTCCTCCATTGTAGATGGATCAGCTGTAGTCATGTTCGACATTAAGGCTTTGAACATTTCTCCCAAACTTGTGTCGGAATCCTCAGCTGAAGAGTCTGGCAAGTACCCATCCTTAGCTTTGTTAGCAATTTGATCGATGATTTGCCAACCACATTCGTCATCTGACGAAACGTAGCCTAGGCCTCTCTTGTGACGGTAATAATTATCCGGTTTCCCTTTCGGGACATATGCCATTTTGACTGGGACACGGGAACCCCGATCGAAGTATAAACCTTCTCCGAGTGTAAAGTCGTACCCTTGTTTTTCCATGAGCGTACGCGCTTCCGGACTATACTTTGATAGGTGAAGACCAGATTTGTCATCATCTTCATCTTCTCTTAGGAAATGATCCGGCAACGGAAGATCTTCTCCTTTACCGTAGATCACTTCTTTTTGTCCTCCTGTTTTGGCAGGAATAATCCGAGTTGTTCCGAAGGAATGCTGGGGGCGTTTCTTCGTTACATACGATGATCGGAGTGGCATACATAAATCGGGATTATTGTATAATCCTTCTATCACATCATCAAGAGACAAGCAGTACTCTAAACCAGGATTTATTTCAATATCGGCAAGTTGCCAGTTACAACCGCCGTCTGATGACTGTTCGTCATCGAGATTGATTACAAAGGGTACAATGTCATTCAAAACAAAACCACCATTGTAATCAAATCCGGCTTCGGAATCAGCTTCCTCTCCGCTGTCCGTGCCTTGGATCGATGGTTCCGTGTCGGATTCGTTACCATAAAGGAGAGAATCTGTGAAGTAATTCTCATACCCTTTGAATGGTTTCTTATCCGCGACCACCGTCCTAACTCTTCCATCAGTGTCGACATATTTCAAACACTGATGTAGAGTGGAGGGAACTATAACATTACTATGGATCCAAGGCCGACCCAATAGTAAGTTATAGGATGTCTCAGCATCAATCACGTAGCATGTGACCTCCGTCTTTAAATCGCCCATTTGGCATTTTATCCGGATTTTACCCAAAGGTCTTGACCCGCTGGTGTTGAATCCGTAGATGACTGTGCCTGTAGACGCTAACTTGCTGACTGGAATGCCCAGGCTGTGCATTAGTCGAAGTGGCATAATACTCACAGCGGAACCCGGATCCACTTGGATTCGGTTGACTTCACTGGAGCCAATGTACCCGACGAAGTACAGGGGCCGATCATGATTTGAATTCTTCGTCTGCATGTCCTCTTTGGTGAAGGTGATGCAGGGAAGGTTCTTAGCTGCCATGTTACACTGTTGGGCTAACAATTCTAGCTCCTCAGGTGCTGGCTTGATCCTGGTGAGGAACGCCTCGGAATCGGCCAAGGCCTCTTGTAAGGCTTCTCTAGTTTCCTTGGACAACCGTAGTAGCTCGTACAGCGTTATCCGTGCTGGAATATTGGCCAGCTGAGCCATGATGTCGAAGGTACGCGGATTTTTTGAACTCTCCGGTTTGTCTTTTCCAATCGGACGACTGAAACGAGATTGCTTCAGATTCTGGACTTCCTCGGGCCTCTTTTCTTTCTGTTTGTCAACCGGTTGCCGTCGAGCATCTTCAATCGGTTTGGGAATTAGGATCACCCCCATCTCTGTGAGAGTCTGGGCTGGTCCCTGTTTTGTCACCCCTAGCTTAGCTGCTTGTTCATTGTGTGACGGATAGTTGAAGTGGTATTGGTTCCCGCTTCTGGTGGTGAAGACTTCTTGTTCATCTTCAGAAAGTGGGAAAGCTGGGATTCCTTCGTCCTCTTTTCCTGGGATGGCGGAAACTCCGTAGCAAGACTTCCCTTTCCCCTTGGACTTCTTCTTGGATGACGATCCAGCCCATTGTTCATCTTCAATCAGGTCGGGGTGAACCCAAAGGATTTCGCCGTTCGGGGCCGTGTGTGGCACTAGTCCCTTTTGGCGCTGTCCGTGTGGATCATCATTCACCGTCTTCATCCCAACTTTGGTGACGTGTTTTGGCTCGAACCAATCTGTAGGTACGGATCCAAAACTGATCGACACCACATTTGCTCCCACATTCTTGGCCGGTTTTGGAGTTATGACTCCTACATCGATCAAGGCCTGGATCTTGTCCTTGAGGTGGTAGCAGGACTTCGTAGGGTGGTGGACCGCTCTGTGATACGCGCAGTACCTCGGGTCCGTCACCTTGGTGGCTCCTTCATAATCCACAATCGTAGGCAGCTGGATTTTGTTGTTCTCCAACAGATATTTGAAGATACCGGGAACTTCATCATCTTTGAAGGAGTAGACTTTGGGAAACCTCGGCTCCGAAGACTTTTGCTTCTGCGGCCGTTGCTGCCAATGTGGCTGCGATTGCTGTGGAGCTCGTTGCTGCTGCTGCTGCTGTTGCTGAGGTTGCAATTGAAAGGTTTGGTTAGCATCAACAGCATTAACCTGAGCTTTACCTTTTCCCTTCTGATTGAAGTTCTGCTTCGGAGGGTTTGTAGCCGGTTGGCCTCTCTCCACCTTCTTTCTCCTAAGGAATCGTTCAGCTTGCTCGCCTCGGACCTTCAAGTCCTTCCACGTCTTGGATGGTGCTGTACCCATTGCTTCCAAAACATCCAGCGAGAGGTTGTTGTGGCAGGTTTGGAGGATGAACTCCTCGCTGATCGGGTCCCGGCAATTCATCGCCTTATTCCGGAACCTTTTGACGAAGACCTCGACTAATTCTCCGTCTTTCTACTTTTCATCAAGCAACGATCCGATTGAGATCTCGGTGTCGTCGTCGAAGAAATTCGCGAGGAACTTCGTCTCCATGTCGTCCCAGCTGTTTATGCTTCCTGGCTTGAGGCGACGATACCAATCGAAGGCGGCTCCGCGAAGAGTGCCAACGAATGACCGCACCATGAGAGGCTCATTGCCAGAGATGACTCCCAAGTGCGATTTGAAATAAATCAAATGCTGAGTTGGTGAACCCATCCCATTAAACGGCGTGAAGTTAATCAGATGACAACGTTTCCTTCTGAGGAATAATTGTCTTCTTCGGACCATCCAGAGTCACACGCCTCGAAACACGCCTTTGTGGGCGTGAATCTTCAGCGGGCTCTTGCACTTCTATGCGCAAAGTTGTGCGCTTGGGTGCCACAATTTGCTCCAAGTGTTGAGGGTTGCGGCGACCCCCAGCGTGTTGCATTGTTTGGGGTTTCTTCATTGGCCCCAAGCGTTCTTGAACTGGAGCTTTACCTCGTTCCTTTGGAAGTGGGCCGAGGTGCTCCAAAACAGATTTTTTCTTCTGGGATGGTCCTGCGGGATCTCCCAGGGCAGTTGCGGCAATCACCGACTGTTTGAGTTGACTTGCCGGAGTTCGAACTTTCGGAGGCTGCGGGTTTTGCTCCTTAGCCTGAACCGCTTCAGACTTTGGCCTCCAAACCTTGCGAGTTGGTGGCAGCTTTTTGACCACCTCCTTCTGCAGCTTCCGACGGGCTTCTTCGGCTTTGGCCCGTGCTTGCGCCGACAACGCGCACCGTTTGCGGATGCGCTCCTCCAGTGTCGAGCGGTTCCGTTTGACCCGGACCCACTCCATTGTTGATGGTTTAGAGGAACCACCCTTCACTTGTTGTTGAGGCTGTTTGCCTCGTTTGTTCTTCAGATCCGCATGATAGCGGACCCCGTCAACGGACTCCATGGCCTTGGCGAATTGCTTCACGAGGCGTTGACGCTGCCTCTGGCGGGCTCTCTTGGAGAGAGTCACCACGCCTTCAATGGCGGATTTGACCTTCTTTGAGGTCGGTAGGGCCTCACTCAACGCAGCTTCGGCGTCGATCGGGGTGAGGTCATCGTTGGTGGCTTCAGCTTCATCACACCAACGGACTTTTCTCCTGGAGGAGAGCTTCTGGAACTTCTTGGACTTGGGGGAGGAGATAGATCCGGACGAGGACACGTACTCCTCGTACTTCTGCTGGTCGAATTCATACTCGACCTCCTCCACGACCGGGATCGAGATCCACGGCTGCGACACTCCGATCTCGGCAGCGAGATCGGTGGCTCCCACTGTGGTCGCCAGATTGTTCGCGTGGAAAATTGTGTTCTTCTTCATTGATGATCCCATTACAACTTTGGTAACAACTTTATGCGTTTACAAAGTTCCGGCCTTTTTGTAGGATCCGGTTACAATGAAAATCAAAACAAAGAAAATAAAATTACAATTCTCCTTGAACAAATCACGAGTTTCCTGTTATCCGGTCCCTCGCTTGCGTGGGTTGTTTGCCTGTGCCGGGGTTGATTACCGTGGACCACCGCGCAATCTCGATCCGAACAGATCTACGTGGTATGACGGGTATTATCTCACCAAGGAGATAATAGCCGTGAGGGATCGTTTCACCAAGGAAACGCTCGCTCAAATCTCGGGATCTAAGAACCAAGCTTAGATCCGGAGTAGAATGATGTAGATCTGGGAATCCAAGTCTTCAAGCCTTCACAATCTGAGTTAAGGTCGCAATCCGGCAGAGTTTCGGCTCTTCAGAAGTTTCAGAAAAAGTCCTCCCAAATGAACAAACACCTGGCCTATTTATAGGCACTCAGAACTGTGCATATGCACAGTTCTGAGCCTAGCCACCTCAGGGTGGCTCGGCCACCGAGCCACCCTGGGGTGGCTCGGCTTGGGCCGAGCCACCCCGGGTTGGCTCGGTTTCGGCCGAGTTCTCGGGTGTTGGTTCGTTTCGTCGTTTTCCGGTGTTTCCGGTTCTCCGTCGTTCGGATTTGATTCGGTTTCTGGAATCGACTCATTGACTTGATTCCAAATATGGCAGTTAATCCGTTTCTGAGTTCGAGTCCGGGATTGATCTTGATTCGATCGTTATATCACCGAGTTCGCTCTTGTTTAGATGACTCGGTGATTCCCCGAAACGTTGGTTTGATTCCACGTGCGAACGTGTT
>BQKN01048740.1:0-11291 GCA_022839385.1 Asparagus kiusianus | reverse complement strand
AAATCCTCAATTAATCACCCCTAGTAAACAGAATCAAGAGGGAAGCACAATAAAATTAACAGATAACTAAACCAAATTAGTAATGTCTAAGAAACTACCACCAATAGCTCCATATTCACCAAAGCACAGTTATTATCACCAATCAGGTGATCTCAGCGATTTATTACCAAATCTCGCCCTAAACAAATCAATCTTGAAGTGAAAATAAATAAATAAATAATAAATAAATAAATAAAACAATTAGATTGAGAAATCGAACCAAGTTCTTCTTCTCAGGGAAGTACTCGGGCTCCTTGGGAGGCGGAGGGCTGTCAGGGAGGGCTGATTGGGCGGCGGAGGGATGTCAGGGAGGCGGATGGTGGCTGCGTTGATGAAAGGGGGCAGGTGGAGCGGCGTTGCTGCTGGTCGGAGGGGTTGAGTGGGGTGGGAGGAGTGGCGGTGAGAAGAGGAGCGGCGGCAACAACGACTGTATATAAAAACTCTCCCCTTCTCTCTCCCTCCGTCTCCAATATCCCCGAACTCTACACAAAGAATGGAGATCATGGTTCCCTCCAACAACGACTTCATCTTTGACAGCGCGCCATCCACCCCTTTCGTCAGCGCTCCGTCCATCCCCAGACCCTTCGGCGCCGGCGACCCTTCGACTGCTACTACCACCACTACATGACCAGCGCCCCGACGAGCCCCAGCCGCGTCGCCGCGAGAGCACACAACCCTGACGACTTCGCTTTCAATTTCTGTGGCGGCTAGCTAGGAGAGGGCACTGGCGACCTGACCGCAGCCGACGAGCTATTCGAGGAAGGAAAGATTCGGCCGCTGAAGCCACCGCCGCCACCATCCCCGACCCCGACCGCTTCGCTTTCGATTTCGCCACGGTCCCCTGAGTCTCCCTTCGCCGGATGGTGAAGGTGATGAGGAGGAAGGGATAAAGGGGCTGAGGATATGGGGATTTTTGGGTGAAGGGAGGAGAGAGAGAACGAAGAACGGTGTTTATTTTGGGTTGGGGGAGCGGGGGATTTTCGATTTGGGGGGAGGGATTTTGGTTTTTATTTTTTTATGAGCCAAAACATGCTAGACGGAAATTTCCATCTAGGATGTATCCTAGACTGAAATTTCCGTCTAGAATACCTGGTTATTTAAAAAAATAAAAAATAAAGAAACCGTCTAGGATACTATTCTAGACGGAATTTTCCGTCTAGAATGTTTTATTCTAGACGGAATATTCTAGACGGAAAATTTCCGTCTAGCTTAATACATTCTAGACGGAAAAAATTCTGTCTAGAATATTCCGTCTAGAATACGTGATTTTCTACTAGTGTAGATACATTTTGCCTAAAAATGAATGCAATGTTTTACGGAACCTCTGACATGATGCCAAAAGTTTTATATACAAAGTCATGCATTCATTGATTACAGGAGTCCGTGATTTGATCTTTCATATGAGTTTGATTTCATACATAAAAATAAGGTCATTATGTATGTAAAGGAATACATAGATTCAAAAATTCATTTAGACATAATAGATAGTAGTACATTTGTTATTATTTTTAGAATAAAATATCATAAACTTCTCCCAGTAGACAAAACATATATCAGAAAACAAATTAAAATAAGCATCTATATTACAAAGTTGTATGCTACTATCTAAGGTAACTCTACATTTTTAGCCATGTATATGTAGCCTATGTTACAAAGTTCAAAGAAAATCATTTGGATCATCCCAATAAGAGGTTCGGCCATTAACAAAAATGGAGTTCCAACCAGGTGTTCATATGTAGGAGCAAATTGCATTATAATATAATATAAACCATATTTTTTAGTGTATGATAGAAAAATGTGTATGATAGAAACTAGGAATACAAACTGTCAGATAACGTATAGGAACTACATTTATAGTGCCTACATATCCATTTTTATCACGAACCCACATACTAAACTCCTAAGCAAAATGAGATAAAAAGATTTACAAGTAACATGTTGACCTACCTCTACCTTTACTTCCGTTTCTCATAGGATACGACCATTTCCTTAGCAGCCAAAGTTTTAAAAAAGAATCAAAACCAGGAGTTTCACATAAACATGACACATCAGAAGTTTGTCATTTCATAATAAGAATTATAATAAAATAATGTAAAATAAAAGCAACCTGTAAGAATGTGCTCCAAAATGGCTATGGCATAGCAATATCTAGAAATACATAGATAGCACTTCAATTAAAAACAGTTGAGAGGGGAATGCAGACCTTGCAACTGATTTGTCCATTTACTATCTGGAAAAGTTCCCCCTTTCTTTTCATTGTGAGTCTTCTTGCAGAAGATGTACACCTAAAAATCTATTACTACAACCCGATGTTCACGAACCGGCTAGAGCCACTCGTGCTGATAACGTGTTGTAATCTTATTGTTATATCTACATACATTACATATCATAAGTAAGAATCGAACATGAAATGTAAGAGTAAATAAATAGAGAAGATAAGAGTTGGGGAGAAAGTGATCATCTCATTTTTATTCATCTTCATTTCTCCATACATTTTGTCTTCCATGGCTTACATTATATAGATGTGAAAGAGAATACTAAAAGTCACAAGCAAGTGAAGAGACTTCTTCTAGTAATATCCACATTCATTTCATTTATATTTACAACAAAAAATATCTATTATCTATTATCTTTTATGTTTCTACTATTTAAGAAAAGCCTTAAGTTTAGGCCTGTGAGCTTCATTTTCAATTAACCCAAAAAAAAATGCCTCCAAAAATAACCAACACGAAGTTACGTTACTTTCAAATATTCAAGAAGGGTAATCGGGTAAAAATCAGGGTAATCGGGTAAAAATCTATCTCCTCCACGTTCTGGCTTCCTATTTCTACTCCTTACAAACTCATCAAATCTGAAATATCTCAACTAATTGAACTTACTTTAAAAATTAAAAAAAAAATAAACAAGCAATCCCATGATTTCCTCAGCCCCGTTTCTTTCTCTCTTTATAACATTCTCTGCCCCTTCCTATGTAACTATCTCATGCCAAAAACAGTGATCAAAATTATGTCATCTTCTACTATCACTTACAAGCTACACTCAAATTAATTTCCCTAAAAAACATTAATACCCAAATCCTACAAATCATTTTAGGATATTTCTTCCTATGTCCGTCCAATTTTACGTCGCACCTGTCTCGACATATTGGTAATAAGCAAGATAATAAAAAAAATTTCCTTATTCTTACATTTTAAAAATTATCTCTCACTATAAAGTGCCTATTTCAAATTCTTTCTAGAAAATTTTTCCTCTAATATGTTAAATGAATTATTACTTATCATAAATTATTAAGCTGTCGCTAACAATTTTTTCACATAATGTATATTGTTTATGCATGCTTTGTGTGCACCGGGAGTACTAGTTTGCTATTGATGTGAACCTCATTCTATGGAAGTTCGGGCTTCTTTCTGTGGTGCGCCGGGAGTACTAGTTTACCATTAATGTGGACCTCATTCTATAGAAGTTAGGGCATTTTTCTTTATTCAAACAATTAAACTGTTAACGGTAGTACTTTTTTTAATTAATAACTGTTAATTTCATGAGAGATCTATATAAATTTCATTTATTTTAATTGAATTTAAATAAATATTGCCCTCTGGAATGCATTTAAAAAAATGTATGTAATTTGTATGTGTAATTAAAGCTTGATCTATGCATACCAGTTAATCAAGCAAAAAAGAAAAATTTGTACGATAACTTGGTCTATTTTGATAGTTTCTTTTTCTTATTTTTTTATTACATGAGATGCTCCAAAAGCTTGTTTTTAGATGATGCATGCAATAATCGTTGATGTATAATGACATGCATTTTGGTTATTAATTTTTAACTAGAATAACAAGTATATTTTAGTGACATTAAATGCCGTCCATGTTTATTAGTAAATATATATGCTTAAGTATACATGTAGTGGATAATTACATACATTTTGTCTATAAATTTTTAATTATACTAACGAGGCCATTTTACACAAGCTGGAGGTAGTGCATGTTTCTGTTCAGCCTATGTGCTTAAATAGATAACAATTTATATGCATGTTCGACGTTATAGATGGTTAATGTGGAGGAGGAAACAATGACTAGGATTGTATTTAATTTGGTGCTATGACTGCATTAGTGTTGATGGTTGGTTATTGAAAGAGATTGCAATCTAGACGAAAACGTATCACTCGTGCAACTAGATTCATAAAGAGATTGAATGCAATGAAATGGAATAATTTAATGGATAGCGTATTTAAAAGGTATATGCTAATAGTTGTGAAGACTATGTAAGAATGCGAAAAGATGTTTTTGACAAACTCTCAATGTTGATGAGAATATAGCAAATTGATGCTTTTGGGTACTAGTATGCCTATCTGTGCTATGATACGGTGTTTATCAATATGAGATACATTACTATGACGGTTGAAGTATTTTCATATGATTGACGCTGTTGCAATTGAGCTGTGATGATTTTCCTTTATTATTATAGAATGCAACCATCATTGGTACTACCATGTAAAGGTAAGGCGATCATTCATGCAGATCCTTCAGTAAATGAAGCCTACACTATAATAATATGTATAGGGATGTAGATAAGTGATGAGTCTATATAGTTAAGTGAGATTTCCGTCAATCGATACAAGATGCTGAGGTTGAAGGATAAGTTTAGTGTTTTGGTCAAATTTCAGTGATAACTTGAATACAGATTGCTGGATATCAAATTAACCAATAGCCTGTCAAGGATATGAGATAATTCTTGATGAGAAAAAGGCAGCTAAAAATTAACGAAAATCATCAGAAGGTGTGTGCCTGCAAACATTGTTCTTTCTCTAAAAAAAAGGTTACGTAATTACACGGCAAACACTAATCCAGAAGCAACATGGCAAACACAACACAATGCACTAACACGTGCCCCAAACTATAATATTCATTGATATAAAACTATGTTAAGTCTTAGGCTTTACTCGGTGGACGTTTCCTGCATGTAAGCAGGTTTTGAAGTAATTATGTCTAGTGTTCTGTGGAACTCAAGGAGAGGCAGGGATCGGTGGAGTACTTCAACATTCACAATCTTCAGGAACACCCCAAGGATTCCATTCTGCAATCCAAATATATACAATTATGCAGTTAGAAGAGATATTTGCTTAAAACATCATGAAAATAGAAGTTAAACCATCTAAGTTGATTAGCATGTCAGAGCTTTAGTGAACTATGCTCTTAATACAGGGGCAGAGTTAACTCATACGTAAGAAACAAACATGTATGTGTAAAGAAAAGTTTATCTGGAAAGAACAGAAGGTGCCGCAGCCAGTGTCAAACTATAAAGTACATGAGCTGAAGCCTGAAAGAACCTTAAAGCATAAGATGATGACAAAACAATCGGCAGACCACAAAGAAAAGGGCATCATGTACTTCATAAATATTTCACATGCATTTGGATATAGGACTCGAACTTGACTCAGTAATCTGTACACAAGAAATGATCGCTGATCATACATTCATAGGCTCAGTGAGAGGTTGTTGAGATATATCCTAATTAAACACATTTTATGTAGATGTACATGATGTAATAAATTACTGTATGCGTTCTCTAATTCACGTTCCATCTAGGTCATGTATTGCTAACTTTCCTAAAGCCCACTTTCAGTATGCCAGCCTTGATGCTTCTGTCTTATAGTTCGGCAGCAAAGCAGCAAAGTGTTGGAGGGAACTAAGGATGTATGCCGATTACCAATGTGTTCGTGTGCATTCATGATTGGTTGCAATGGTCCGAAAGTTGCTGTGTGCTTTAACTACAGGGTCTTCGACTCAATTTCTTATTTTGCATTCTATTGATTTTCTTATGTATTTGTAGGCATGACAGAATTCTACTGTGATAGGATTCATTTTTTATGTTTACATGGAGCATTATCCATGAAGTTTGGTCTACTTCCATTTGTGAATAAAGACCATTATGAGTAGCATAATAAAACCCTTAATTGATTAAGGAAGCTTTACAGCTAGTTTACTGAGTCAAGCACAAAAAATTATCTATCAAGTCCAGACTCTCAAATATGTCACTAGTTCATGTTAAACATTCCTCAAAACCAAAATATTTTTAAACTGGTTACAAAGTCCAGTTATACTCAACGATATATAAAACCAAAATAAAATCACAGATATCTAAGAAACTGGGCATTTGTATGGACACAGAAAATGTCAATGTGGTACAACATAGCACAGAACACCATATTCTGATATAGCTCACATTAAAGGACAATCTGCAGGAGAGACAAGTAACAAACTCTACAAATGTGATTCATGACCGAAGGAACAATGCTGCAAGGATGATTTCTGAAAAATATATAGGAATCGAATATTATATAAAATATACTTTGCAAATTTCCTGTAATTTGTAGCACAAACTTATGTACCAATAAAAAAAAGTTCAACTGAATTAAGTTGATAAACATGTCAGGTCTCATGGAAAAAGAAGCTCTAGTGATAATACAGATTGCAGCGTTAACTCATGCATATGACACCAACAGGCATGAATGCAAACAAAAGTTGATCTGAAAAGGATAGAAGATGCCACAGCCAGTAAAGAACTACAAATTACATAAAGCTGCGGTCTGAAGATCCTTAAAGTGTAAGGCTATGAATAAAACAAGTGGTAGATCACAAAGAAAAGGGAATCATATACTTCATTAATATTTCAGACGAGTTTGGATATAGGACTCAGACGCATAAAGAGGGTTTCGTTTAGCTATGATCTGGTAAAAGTTTCCAAAGTCCTAACATTTATGATTTTAAAAGTAACTTTTAAAAGAATATATTACGTCTAACACCTGTGGACTGTAGTGAGTAACAAATTCTCAAAACTTCAGTTACCAACAATTTTTCAATTAACAACAATATAAAGAAAATATAAGCAAAACAAAATAACAAACTTGATAACTAAATGGATTATTTGGGTGAAGCAGTATCAATTAAAAGTTTATAACAAACATATAGGTGACTCCACTATTTACTGAGACGGATTAAACTGATTTCCAACCCGTACCTAGTTATGTTTTACACATACCCGAACTTACAGGTCTGGTTAAGGTTGGCATGGAAAGTTCAGCGCGAATCGGGCTCTTGAAGGGCTACGCTAGAGAGATCCTGGTACTTGTCATGATAAGCCAATACATGTTACTAGAGCGAGTTGGGGGCTAAGAACCTTTCTGGAGCATAAATTCAGGAGATGCTAAGTGTGTAGGCATTAGGGAAACTAAGGATGCATGATGATTTGTGATGTGTTTGTGTATTCTTGATTGGTTGTAATGGTACAGAAGTTGACGTGTGCTTTAGTTTCAGGGTCTTTGACTCGTCTATAGTTTCGCATCCTAATGGTTATTTTTCACAATTACGTAAGAATTCACCTATCTTTGAAATCTCTAATGACGTATAGTTCTTATGTATCTTTAGGCGTTGAGAAAATTCCACTGTTATATGATTCTCTTTTTTCCCCCTAATTTTTTTTAAATGGAGCTATGTCCATGAAGTTTGGTTTTTGCTTTCAATTGTCAATAAAGGACAGCCTTATCCCTTATGAGCATCATAAATAACTGAAGCTTACATGCTAGTTTAACGAATCAAGCATAAATGAATTATCTACCGATTCTAGACTGTCAAAACTGTGTAACTAGTCAATGTTACACATTCCAAAGTACCAAAGATTTTTTAAAAAGTAGCAACACCATTTATGGCCAACACTATAAAACTCAAACACGATCTATGGTTGCACAAGAATACTTAATTGGATCAAGAAAAAATCAACTTCGGAGTTTTAGTGTAGTGGCAGAGTCAAAGGCCGAGCACCAAAACTCCAAAGTTATAGTGAGAGTTGAGGGTTATTACTTTATATTCTAGCATACACCACAGATTGAGCGTCCATTTTATGGGCTAAAACCCGAATTCACGCTGCTGTGTTAATTTCTTTGAAATCGCCTTTAAATTCGTGATCGGTAGGACTTAAACCTATGTTGCTTTAATACCACGTCAAAGGGCCGTGTCACTACACAAAAACTCCAAAGTAAAGTCGTGGTGAGGGTTGAGGGTTAGTATTTATACTCTAACATACCCCAGCAGGTTGAGCGCGCCGTCCGAAACCGGGCCGCACGTAGCGGAGTCAATTTTTTCAAATCCCACAAATATAGGACATGTAATAAAGAAATGAAATAACCCTCACGACAATAGCGAATCATCTCCCAGCTATAACCAACATGGCGATGAGCAACCATCAAGAAAAGAAACCATACTACTGCTTTTCGATTAACGTCAAGAAACAACAAATTACCGGCTCACCAGCGGAGGCTCATCCGGCAATGAGCCTCCTCCCAATCTCAAACGAAAGGAAAGCATCAACGCAAGCGTACCCAATCTGATCGAGCGTGAGATACTCCTGATCCCACCGACTCATCGTGATCTTCTTCGGCTTCCTAACCTCCATCCCCAACACCTCATCCGCCAGCTTCACGATCCCCATCTGCTTCATCTCCCTCCTCCCGTAAACCTCCGCCGCAACGGCCCTCAGATCAACAGGGTTCGCCACCGACATCCCGCAATCCACGACCAACTTCTCCACGTCCTCGTCAACGCCGACGCCGACGAACTTGAATCGGGCGTCGGAGAGGAAGGAGGAGAGCTGGGAGGGGATGGAGTCGCAGTGGATGAGCTGGAAGAGGAGGCAGCGGGTGCCGACGCAGAGCTGGAGGGTGGCGACGGGGTTCTGGTGGCGGGAGAAGCTGGGGCGCCACTCGACGTCGAGGCCGACGATGAGGCTGTCGAGGCGACGGGCGTGGAAGGAGAGGACGCTTGAGATCCAGTCGACGACGTCGGCGGAGGAGGAGGTGACGGTGGCGATGATGGAGCGGTGAACGGAGGAGGTGTTCGAGGTGAGGGTGACGTTGTAGAGGGTCTCGGAGTCGCCCATGGGGACGGTGCTGATGATCGACATTTTCAGGGTTTTTGGGGATGATCTGCTTTTGGGGCAGGCTGAGTGGGGAGAGCAAGGAAAGGAAGGGAAAGGGAAAGGGAAGGTGGGGGGTCTACGTAGGTACGGAGAGGAGGAGGGTAGAAAGATTATTTGAAATTTGAAATGGGAGGAGGGGTGGGGATGAACTTGTGTTTGGTTCTGCTTCGAATTTTTCCGTTAAAGAAAAGTTAAAAGGGAGGAGATACTAATCAGTTTTAATCGAATCGTATCTTCAACAAATTTATGTTTAAGATGTACCATAACTGTTTATTGGATGGTATGGTTGCCATGATTGGACTTTTATTTATTTATTTATTTATTAAGGCTAATAATTATCTCTTTTATTAAAGTTGCGTTCATACTTTAAAGTGGTTATCACGATTCCTTTTTAATTAAAAAAAAAATTAGAATGGTCTGTATTGCAACTTGGGGTTCAAACGGTTCCAACAAGTCTCGGAAACGATACTTATTATATTCATACCCGATTACCACTCACGGATACAAATATGGATAAGAATACGTCTCGGTCGGGAAAACTTATGTCCATATTCACTACAATCGGATACATATATAGATACATGCATATGTATAAGCAGATGTACATGGAGAGAACGAAACGCGTTATATCTTTTATTGCTAAAATTATAACCTCAGATCCATTATTCAAAGAATGAAAATAGTTGCAGACAAGTGTATATGTAACCATATCCTATTTGTATATGTCGTCATATCCTACTTGTTATAGTCGTTTTAGTGCTAAAAGAATAATCTCCAATCAGTAGCAGACAAGTGTCCCACATTATGCGTAATCGAGCTAGCTCTTCACTTCAGGATAGTCAAAGACCCAACTCGAACGACTCCATGTGCCGACATCTCGCGAGGGCGACTTAAAAGGCGTTACATGTCAACCCCTGGCTACGTCGACTTCTTGATCAACCTACTCGACCGACAATTCGGCCGACATCCCCCGAAGGCGACTCAAATATGGGTACTTCTTGACCTTCTATCGGACGAGTAGAAAGGTGACGACTACCTCGAGTCTCGAGCCCCCTCCCGCGCACTGACAATCATCACCTCACAATAAATGTCATTAAATGCATAGTTGGCGCCATCATATCTCTGTCCTCAATAGTCTTTATGACACATCAGATTACGTCGGCATCGCGTGCCTCTAGCCACTTCACATTAAATACGTAAGTGACCTCCCCTCCACTTGTCGGCCTATACTTGTAAGCAAATGCTGACTTGACCGCCAACCCATACTCGGTCTAAGTTACCATCCTACCCCTCTACTATCACTATAATTAGGGGTACTATTTTAACAAAAATGTAAGATCTTTATCTCTACCCACCGTGCTTAAAAAATTCTACAATTCAGTTGCTTCTCTACTCAAGCAAATTACTAACTTGATCTCCGGATGAACAATCGGAGAACCCAACTCTTACAATTTTCTATTTGTGCAAGGAAGAACAGCTCACTTTAGCACCAGACATTTGGAGGGTTAGAGGACCACCGTCAACCAAATAACTTCTCTCATTGATTGTTTGATATCAGCCATCAACATTATCGGGTATAATTAGTAATCATATCCTACGGATATATCCATACCTATTATGGATATATCCATGTATAGATATATTTTTTTTGGTTGCAACCCATCTGCAAATGTTGTAGACTGACACGATGGAAAATCAACATATCAAAACTATTTGGAGATTTGTTATCATTATTTTAGCTACACGTAAAAGGAACGACTCCGATGTTTTCTTGAAAATCAACATATCGAAATAGTTTAATTCATATTTTAGAAGATTCTAAACTATGTAAAAATTTTACAATATATATTTGACAAGATGTGTGGTGCCGTCATGAAGTTCCACTCATTCTAGATTATATCAATCTTCTATGATATAGTTTGGCGAGGACCTCCAGCAAAGGCACCAAAGTATCTCTGTTCATAAATAGGAATTTTGCTGGATAAAATTACAACCCCAGTTTATAATTACTTAAAGTAAACTAGTATTCATCCCGTGCTAAGCACGGCATCTTTACCCATTATTTTTGTGCACAATCTTAAACATACTTGATATGAGCATTGAGAATATTTGATGTCTTATATGAAATCAATGGTAAATGCATTTTTTTTGTTCATTTCTATAAGCTAGACTAAGATCAACAAAATACACAAATAGAGAACATTTATACAATTAATACGAAATCATTTCAAATCCAAAATGTAAACGCCAGTAATAGTTTGCAAAGTTGAGAGTGGAAA